>CANYLF012210279.1:0-10356 GCA_948193215.1 Bocquillonia castaneifolia
AGTCACCTTCTTCGTTTGGAAGAGATTCAAAGAAGTTCTCTTCATTAATCATGTAGGATCCATATTTATGTACTCTTTGATTGTTCTTTTCTTTTATATGTTTTTATCAAGTTGTACTCTTTTATTTTAATCAATGAATGAATTACAATTTCCCTCAAAAAAATTTATAAAATATTCATACCAAGAATTATACAGAATTATCTCATATTGTACCAAGCGGAATAATCAAAACTAGATTCGATTTATAAAGAGTTTTATCATATAAATTTATATAATGTTATAGACGTACAATATTATGCTGTCTATTCTTTGAATTATATTATAATAAAATTAATATAATAATTATATAAAATTTATTTAATAATAACAATTTATGATAATTTATTTGATTCTTAATAATATTATTTAAAATTAAAATTCTAGAATTTCATTGTCATAACATAATAAGGCTTTATTACAATTTTTTTTTTGTAAATGCTTAAAATTTTTTTAATTTTATAAAATATTAATTGAAACTATTGTAATGAGTTAAAAACATTTGTAAATAATATTTGTAATATTGAAATTTATTCTAAAATAGTTATATATATCTAAATTATTTGATAATAATTATATTAATTATAATATTATTCTTATTAATAACTCAAAATAAATAAAAGTAAAAATAAGACTACACATATGATTTTATTTTTTAAAATTTTTGAATCTCCATTTTAAATCATACCATTTTTAAATGATTCAGAAGTATCAAATTTTTGAATTAAATTGTATTGAAAATTTAGTGCAATTATGAGAACTTAATTTTTAAAATCCTTAACTTTCAGTTTAGGTCTGAAGATTTCTTAATCACTGATTTTCTACAACCCGTGCTCATCCCACTTGACGCACAAATTTGTATTGATTTTAATTCTTCACTAGTGCCTGAAAAATTATTCTTAGTTACAAGTGAATTACAGTATAATGATCTTGCATAAAAAGAAGTATAAATAAATAAAATATTATTAATAAAAAATTCAAGTTCAATTTGAAGGCCCACATACTAAAATATAACTAATTAAATGATAAAAAAAGTATGAAATTTACAACAAAAAAGGATAATATTTTATAAAAAAAAATTAGGTGATGAATTTTTTTAAAAAGTGAAAATGATATAAATTCTATCATATTAACAGGTTGTATTAAAAAATATTAGGAAATATTTTTAAAATACAAAAATTAATTGATGACGTGGAACCCACCACTCCCAAGATAGGGGAGGCCGTTTTGATCCATCAAGTGGTAGAAAATAAATTGAAAAAGAAAGCGAAAGAAAGAAAGAAGAAAATAAAAGTAAAAAAGAACAATAAACAAAGGACTAGGCTGATTAAAAAAACCGAATAGACCTTAAATCGAACCAAAATCGATCGATTCAAACTGAAAATTATGATTAATCGAACCTATAGGTTAAATTTAGGTTTTTAGTTTTAGAAAACCGATGGTTACCCGAATCGAAAAAAAATCCTAAACATTAATTATTTATATATTTTTTTATGTATATTATACATGAAAATACTATAAATTAGCTATTACTTTTATTTAACTATTTATATTTTAATCTCTAATTACTATAATTTTATATTTAATATATTTAATATACTATATTATTAACATATAATATAGTAATATATATGATAATGATTATATAAATAAGTTTATAAGTATAATAATAATGAAAAAGCGCGATGAAAAAAACCGTGATTAAAATCAAACCGATCGATAAAAAAACTGATTAAACAGTTAACCGTTATTGGTTAACCGTTACAAACGGTTCAAATACTAAAATTACTCAACGGTTCAGATAACCGAACCGTGAACAGCCTACAAAGGATAGCCAAAATCCACGCTGATAAGGGCCGTACTGCTTCCCTCCCATTGGCCTAGAAAGAGACACGAAAACTGCAACTTTCGATTATAATTAAATTAAATTAAAAATCCAATCCCAATCTTTTGATTCCTGCTTTTTTAATTTTTGTTTGCTTCACATTTCTTATGTCTCTTTGCGTTCTCCAAAAGCCGCCTCTTGCTTTCCTCCTTGTCTACTACCTACTACCTAGCTGTACAGCCGAAAGTGTATTTACATTTCATGCTTTACTACTTCACTACTACTACTACTACTACTACTACTATACTTATTACAAACCCACCCTCCAAGTTACTGCTTCATGTAACTTCAATTTAATTTTCATCAATGATTAATTCATTAAGCACATAATCACTCGCCTTCAATCCAAATTAATCATCATATTAAACTCTTGATATCGAATAATATTCTTGCACTAAAAAAAATACTATATTTGGCATCACTTAACTGACTCATGTAAAAGTCAGCGAAATTACTTGAAGTTCACCTGAAATAATAAATTAATGATTTTTTTATAAGACTACGCATAAGCTTTGCAAATATGTTTTCCATGAGTCTAGGCTACAAATGTACGTACAATTAAGTAGAAGTTTCATTAGTCAATAATAAAAAAAGATTTAGGTGAGGGATGGATAAGCATGGAGATAAATTAAATTAATTAAAGAAGAGATTAGTGGTAGTATATAGGAAGATGAGGTCAATTACCTACCAATCCAAAATTATTTTGTCCGTTGAAATGCTAATGTAGTTATTCTCCTCCAATGAAGGAGGTAAATTGCCTCTTCTGCCACGTAGTGGACAGGTCAATCTTTGAATCAAACTTTTCTCTTCTTTCCTATTTGCTCATCTTGGACCACCATTGGATACCCATTTCTGTTAGGTCCCTCCAGTCTCAAGTTTTCGTTTTTCTGGCTTCTTTATTTCTATTAATTAAGTTATACTAGCAGTATTAGATCCCTTCATTGTATTGGTTAGTCAATTACCAAGTATATTCATTCAATTTGTGAAATTTCAATTTTGCAATGTTAAACTTCATTTTTGAGGGATCCAAGTTAATTTTTCTCCCTGTTTTTTTTTTTTTTCAAATTCTATCACTAGTACAATCACAGTCATCTAAATTTTATCACCAGTTCAATCACGATTAACCTATCCATTTTGGTGTACTAGTATTAAGATTTAATTATATAAACATCACCCAATTTATATTGTTTAGTCATTCAACAAGTAATTCATTCATTTTGAGAAATTTCAATATTGCAATATTAAACTTCATTTTTTAGGGATCCAAATTCATTTTTCTCCCTGTTTTTTTTTTTAATTATCACCAGTCCAATCACAACCATCTAGTTACTTTATTTGAGTTATTGGCAAATTTTAAACTAAATGTAAACAAAAAGACTCTAGCTAATTGTATCCTTTTATTCCACCATTGAAGAAAGTTCTGGAAGTGCGAGACTTAAAGCTCCAATGCTTTTATTTTATGATGATGGTTAGAAATTTTACAAATGTAAGATAAAAAAATATACAGATAAATCAAAGAGAACAAAATTTTTATGCAAATACAACTATTATAAATTCATACTCAAAATAGAAAGTTTTGGTGGAGAATTTAGTAGGTTCTGTTTCTTACTCAAATACAAAGCAGACTCAACATGCCCAACTCACAAATTTCTCAACATTTCCTCATCACCTCACTAATCAAACTACAGCGCAAAGAATTTCTAATTACAAAACACCATATAAAAAAATTCTAATTTTATTCGATTCTTTTTTTTTTGCTAGGTGGTTACCGGGCCCCGTTTTACGATTGTCAGGTCCTTCCACCGGAGTATCCCAGACTTCGATACAGATGCCCAGACTAATCTCTAGTTGAGGATGCACCATTTGAGCATCTCCCTCTCCCAGCGTAGCTCCGGATCGAACTCTCAACCCTGAGCGTAAAGCTCACAAGTGCATCGGTTTTTGTCATCTGAACCACGCTACGTTAATTAATTTTATTCAAGTCTTGAATTTGATTTCTTAAAAATCACAATTATTAGAACCAAAAAATAAAGTAATCACAGTTTTAATTAATAGTTAAACTCCAATGGAATAATCAAAGTACATTAACTTTTCTTGAGGAAGAATAAAAAAAGTTTCATTTATAAAAAATCATACGATATCTACAAAAGAAAATAATTCTGTAATCTAAAATATCAAAAGAAAATTGTTCATTCATATTATTAATGACACATCAGTTTGACTCGAATAACATGACTTCAATCTTGTCATATAAATTCTTTAATGATTCTGCATCTTTTTCAATGGCGGAGATTGACATATCGTGCTATAATATAACAATGATAATTTTTGGTCAATAAATCAGATTAGACTCATAAAAAAAAGAGGGAAAAACTCCCACAAAAGGAAAAAAAGAAGAAGAAACAGACTCATAAAAAATGGAGTAAAACAAAATCCTCAATAATGAGAAAATAAGTCTAAACTAACATACGAAAACACTTAATTTATTAAAAAAAAAAGAAAAAGCAAAGAAAGACTTATCGTTGGTAGAGAAGTCCGAAGAAAACAATAATAAATTTTTTCGAGAAGGTTTTATGGAATTGTATGAAGTGCATTAACTTTGAATAAACTTAAAAAAAAATACTGCTAATTGATCACGAATACAATAAGATGAAAGAAGAAAGTTATTTGGTTTTTATTATTCATGTCATACAGTCATCTTAACATAAAAAGAAATAAGAAAAATAACCGGCAAATTCATTTGTTCTCTTTGCAAGTACGCAACAAGAAAATCCTCTGCCGGCAACTTACCAAAAAAAAAAATCTGCTGGAAAACAATCGGATTCCGGGAAAATTAACCAAAAATGATAATAAAAAAAACTTAACTAGTTTCTTCTAGGAGTACAAAGTAAATCTTACTTTCTAACTTTATCACCATTGAATTAAAAGTTAACATTTTTTTTCAATGGTATAGAAAATAAAGTAATTCTAGAATTTTATATATATATATATATATATATAATTAAAATTAATTCTTTATGATCTCTCTAAACAAACAGATTGAGAAGCTTTGTATCCCCTCCGTTACTGTATTGATCTCCGAATCCACTCTCAAAACACGTGACGGCCGTAGTCACCGATTCCTCTGAATTCATCGACGGAGTTCCAGGCCTCCGCTGCAGTTCAGGTTTAAACGGCGACGTTTTTGGAGGAAAACTCCGCATCAGTCGAAGATCTAGATCGTTCGGTGACTGTAACGGTAACGGTAATTGATGCTTGTTATTGATGTTATTTATAGTTACAGATTCATTGTTTAATCGTTTACGTTTGGGTGAAACTTTAGATCTTGAATTAGAAAATCGAGAATTCGGATTCGCATTCGGATCCTGGACTTTCCACATGTCCGTACAGGTAACTTCCGCTTCAGAATTTTCATCGGAAGCTGGAGATGGAGAACCTCCTCCTGTTCCGGCAGTGCTGGTGAGTAGCTCAGGTATAGGACGAAGTGTGCCGCCGCGTAAGACGGTTTCAACGGCCGCTTGACAGACATGCCAGTTTCCAGTCCATAAAAGGCCTACGGCACCGTTTACAGGATTAACAGTTCTTCCGCTGGCTTCAAATAGTAAAGATTGAAATAAAGCTGCGCAAGAGCAGACAGAATTAAAACTAAGAATAAAATAAAATAAAATTAAAATGTTAATTATATATAGTTATACTAACCAGGACGCTGAGTCTCAGGTACAGAAGAAATGAAAGACATGAGGCCAGCACGACCAAAGAATTTAGCAACAAAGACGGTGGCATGGCCTTGAGCTTCAGGGCTTTCAATCCATTGTAAACAAGGCCGAAGAATACAGGTTTCGCTGCAGCCTTTTCGTAAGACTCTGCACCCGTTGCAACTCATTTTTTTCTCTATTTCTATTGCTATTGATGTTTTCGATAATACTAAATTCAGTCTTCTCACATGAACCTAAAATAGAAACAACAAAAACAATTGTATTCCTTTGAGCACAACAAAAGGAAGAATATGATGGTAACAGTATTGATGTAGGAGGAGGGGGTAGAAGAGGAGAATAGAGAAGGAGAAGAATAATGAAAGTTGAAAGGAAGAGGGAGGAGTTGTATATATATAAAGAGGAAGGAAGGAAAGGGGGATAAATGGAATGGTGTGTTTGGGTTTAGAATAAACTTGGGTTGAGTTTAGATTGGCAGCTAGTAGTAGTGGGTGTGTGTGATTTTGGATGAATTTTGTTTATTGTTTAATTAAATTAAATTAACTGAAGGGGGGAGAAGAAAGACATAGGGAAGAGGGAAGCTTTTGGTTAGATTCCAAAGACTTGGGCGTGAGCGGCTCCGTGTTTCCGCTTATGCTTGTCTCTCCACCGTTGGATTTTCTTTTTCATCTTTTTTATTTTCTTTCTTTCTTTCGATTTCTGAAATTTGTGGTGCTAATGGTGAAGTGGATATTTTCATTGATCGATCGATGATGGGATGGTGTGCTTTCCTTTTCGTCATTGTAAGTACTGTTTTTATTTATGGTATTCCTTGTAGTCTATATCTATTAGGAAAACATAAAACATTTATTCATTCAAAAAAAACAATTGATTATATAGGAGTATTCTTTTGTTTGGTGCGAAGAATCTAATATTCATAATCGAGTGGCTCCGATTAATCTAGATTGAACGAGTATAACTCTTTTTTTTTTCAAATTAAGAGGCAATTCATTTTTATTTTATTAATTATTTAAAATATTTTTAATTAATCTGCAAAGGTAGTAGCGCAGTAATAAAAACGCATGTAGGGTATCCTTTCCATTTAATTTGGACATGTAGGGTATGTGTGGATCACTATTTAGTGTGGATTTGCTTGGAGGTGGATTGTTGCGGGGTGGTTCATCTCCCAAGGTTTACTTTGATGGTCGGCTACGCTTTTAGAGTGGTCGGGCTCCATGGATTTTCCCTCGTTACAAAAAAAATATTTTTAATTAATTAAACTGGTTAATTATAAATATTCAAGAAATTACAAGATTTAATGAATTCACAAATTTAAAATGTGAATTAATCATGAACATGTTCTAGTGAGATTAAGTGGTTTTATTATTCAAAATCTACCATTTATATATTATATAAATAAAGACAGACTATCTTTTTAAAATATAAAAAATATATATACAGATTTCTATCTGAATATTTTTATATAAATAAAATTTAGTAGGCTACAAAATAAATATAATGAATTTAATTTTAAAACGAGTTCAGTGAATTCACACTTAATGGTGTGTGACCCATAATTCATAAAAAAGAAATTAAAGTTCCATGTTTGTTAGAGGGAAACTGTGGGTATTTGGAGTATGTATTTAAATTAATTAATCAGAAATAGGGAGATGGGTGGGCATGGCATGCACATGTATGGCGAAATGGGAAAATATTCGCTTTGTTGTCGTGGGGTTATGGTAGCTAGTGGGGGAGGAAATATCATATCATATTTCTCTGTAAATTTTATTTAATGGCCAATCATTGGCGGAAGATTGGTGCAAGATTAGGAAGCACACCCATTCTTACATAGCGATGCTGTTCTATTAATTAAAAATATTATTACTCCCTCTCCCAGTTATTCAATCTGCTGGGTACCCGTTAAGTCATTTAAATCGGTTTAATGTGACCGGATCTGAATAACAATTTGTGAGTTCAAGTCTAAATAAATCTAATTCTGAATAAATTTAAAATTTTTATGAATAAACTTGAGTTTCAATTTTTAAACAAGGTATACACAAGTCTATCCAAACCTAGTCTAAACTTGTAAAATCTTTTTTTAAAAATAGATTTGGTAAGAAAAAAATAGATTCTTTTGAGCTCGAGTTGAGTTTGTGTCAACCTAAAAAAATTTTAGGTCCGACTCAAATCTGTTCAGGTCCACTATATATATTTTTTATTTTAATATCTTTGAACAATATACAATTTTTTTTTTGTAAAACTGACTTATAAACAGTTTTTTTTTTTTGGAAAATGCCTATATATAAACATTTTTAGCAAAGCAAAAATATAATCAATCCATCCAGGTTTGTATTCATTAGCTGATTAGGATTCTGGACCTGATCAGTTCATTTGATAAGAAGAAGGTTGTTATAGGTTCACTGTGATGGTAAAATAAATATGATTTTTTCCAATTAAAAATATATATGGATATAAATCCAAAACATTGCATATAGTTTATCCTTATCATCCCCCAATGGTTTCCAGTTCTGGTCTCGGAATTTATTGAGAAATAGAGTGTAGTATACTACTACAATTTATGAAATCTTATCTTCTTTGTATATAACTAGCAGTCAACGTAAATAAAGCAATATTACAGAGCAAGAAATATGCTACATTACATTAGAAGTGTGGCTTGGTTTCGTTTAATTCTAAATTAATTAAAAGCATCCCCGGTGTAGAGCTATCGGAAGTGTGTACGATACGGTATATCTTCACAATAATATTTCGGAAAGAAAAAGAGAAAATAATAAGTTACTATTCTTAAAAGAAAAAGGTCGAGGATTTATCAAATAATTAATTAAGTGGAGGATTTATCAAATAAATTAATTAAGTGGAGGATTTATCAAATAAATTAATTAAGTGGTTGGCTTATAATATGTGCTAGGTTTGCCTCCCTTTGAAGAAAAAATAAAATTAATTAATTAAATAAACAGGGTTTGCTTGTTTTATGAACAGTCCCACCGCCCTACTATTAAAATTTAGAATTTTGTTCAATAAGTTATTATTTCATTTGTTCAACTTCAAGGTGAAATTTTACTGGGTAGATCTGCTTCTCCTGGGCATCCTCAAAACAAAAAAAGTTGTTTTTTCAAGGCTAGACTCAGTAATTGGATGCTTCAATATAAAAGATTACAAGAACGTAGCTTGGAAGGGACAGTATTCCTTTGCCATATGATATGTATCTTTTTTTTTTTTTGATAAGAATGATATGTATCTTTTAGAACCCAAATTATCTATACCAGACAATTATAATGAATCTCAAAGTTTTAAGTTTAAATTCTTCTCCCCAACTTAAAAGGAAAAAAAAAACTTTGATTAACAAATTTTGTTCAAAACGAGAAACTTTCATTAACAAATCAATATAAATTTAAAATTCGTCATTATCAATTCAGGAATTGGTGAGATGTAAAATATCCATATCTGATAAAATTACACCTGAACTAGTGCGTTATATAAGTTAAAGGAAAGAAAAAAAAAAAGAAGAAACAATATTTATGAATATACATGTCGTTTTGCTTGCAAAATATAACGAAGCACCAATAAGAACAAAGAAAAGTAATAAACTTAACAAAGTGTTGGAGAACAATCTTGATAAAACTTAAGGGACAATGTCCACTAACAAGGTTACAATTCTTCTTGTTTGTTTGTTTTTTTTCAAAAAAAATAAATTAATTAACAAGGTTCCAATAATCCAATTTGATACTCTATGTTTTCTTTTTGTGTATGAATGTGCATGTGCTAAGAACTTACAAGATATCTTGTATTATTTATGTCTTATTGGAAATTATAATTGAATTGTTAAGAGCAATGTCCAAATATATAAAAATAAAAGGGGAAGTTAAAAAAACATACTTATGGATTTTTCAATTTTCAGTACGTGATTTTTTTCATGATAAATCTTAGTATGTGGTATACTTTATTGATAAACTATTGTTTATCATAGTATTTTCAACCTTTCTTTTACTCAAAATAATGATATAAATGATATATTTTCTTTAATTTAATAACACTAAGAATGATATAATATAAAATAATATTAAAAATTATAACTAAATATGATTATTTTTATTAATATTTTTGCTGAAAATTTAAAGATATACTGTAATTTACTAATAAAATATATGATTAATCATGAGAAAAATAACATATTGAAAATTAAAAAAATCATTAAACCCATGTTTTTTAAATGGGTGAACTATGATTACCCTCCTGAGGTTTAACCTATTATATTGATTTGCCACTGAGTTTTATATATTACATTTTTACCCCCCTCGGGTTTACTCCATTTAACTATTAACCCTCTCCGTTAGGTTTGACCGTTAAGAAGGAAAATAATATACACTTACCCCCCTTACCTATATTTATACTTTACAATTACCCTCCTGACATATATTTATAATTTAGTGTTTTACCCCTCCGATTTTATAATTTTTATTTTTACCCAATTTTAACTTATATTAATTTTTACATGATTTTACACTATATTTATATAAAAAAAGTAAAATAAATAATACTTAAATTAATTAATAATTTAATAAAAAAATTTAAACTTTAAAATTTTATTAATAATAAAAATAAAAGAAACTATTTTGATAATTAAAATGATTGCAAATCAAATAATTTTATGAAAATCGTATAAAAAATAAATAAAATTTTATGATAATATAGTTCTAATAAATTTTTACAAATCTAAATTTACAT
>CANYLF012210666.1:0-18229 GCA_948193215.1 Bocquillonia castaneifolia
TAGTATAAACAACATATTTCCCTCCCTATTTAAGTAGTACCGGTATAGGTGTAGAAGTCAATTAGTGCTTTAGTTTTTCAAAACTAGCATGGCATCTGTCTGTCCACTGGAATTTAACTTGCTTCTTCAATAAATTTGTCAATGACTTTGTAATTATGGAAAAGTCTTTCACAAACCACCTATAATACCTTGCTAATCCCAGAAAATTGGGTACTTCTGTCACATTCTTTGGTGCTTCCCATTCTCTAATTGCTTTCACATTGGATGGATCAGGCTGAACTCCCTGTGTAGATACTATATGCCTTAAAAATGTAATCTCATTCATCTAGAATTCATACTTACTAAATTTGGCATAAAGTTGTTTCTCCCTCAAAATTTGTAAAGCAATTCTCAAATGATTTTCATGTTATTCCCGGCTAGGAGAGTATATCAATATGTCATCAATGAAAATAATTACAAACTGATCCAAATATGGTTGGAAAATATTATTCATTAATGACATGAACGCAATGGGTGGATTAGTTAACCCAAATGGCATCACAATAAATTCATAATGACCATACCGTGTTCTGAATGATGTTTTAGGTATAGAACTCTTACCAACTCGCAACTGCCAATAACCAGATCGTAGATCAATTTTAGAGAAAACTGAGGCTCCTCTAAGTTGATCAAGTAAATCATCAATTCTAGGTAATGGATAATTGTTCTTTACTGTAATTTGGTTTAATCTTCTATAATCAATGCACAACCGCATGCTCCCATCTTTTTTCTTCATAAATAGGACTGGTGCTCCCCAAGGTGAAGTGCTAGGCTGCATGAACCCCTTTTCTAACAATTCCTCTAACTGCTTCTTTAATTCTTGAAGCTCTGATGATGCCATTCTATATGGTGCTACTCCTGGAATAGTTTCAATCTCAAAGTCAACCTCCCTCTGAGGTGGTAATCCAGGCAATTCTTCAGGAAACACATCTGGAAACTCTTTGATAATCGGCACTTTTGATACCCCTGAACTTATAATAGTAGTGTCTACCACATTTGCTAAATATGCATCACATCCATATTTGATTAAGTTAAATGCAGTGGTGGCAGATATTAAACAAGTAGGTACAGTGCTCCTTTCCCCAGTTAACACAGTTTTCAACTCATCTTCAATTTCTATCTTCACATCTTTTGTGAGACAATCAACTAATGCATGATTCTGTGACAACCAATCCATACCCAATATTACATCGAAATCCCTTAAATTAATTACCACCAAATCAACTGGTAGATTAATAATACCAACCAAAATAGAACAAGACTTAACTGTATTATTAACTATAATTAACCACCCTGCAGGCATTGACACACAAATGTCTTATCCTAATGGTTCTATCACAAAATGAGTTTTCAATGCAAAGCTATATGCTGCGAATGAACATGTTGAACCAGGATCAATAAGTACGTATGTATCATGCCCATTTATGTTTATAGTACTCGTGATAATCTCTTGTGAGGTAGTAGTCTCCTTTCGGGAGACTGCATAGACTCTTGCCTGTGGTAGATGACTGTGATCCCCTGAGTGCATATAAGCTGATATAACTCCACCTCCCCTACCACCCTTTCCTCGACACCTACCAACTACTGTGGAATGTGTATTACTTGCCACATTACTCTGGCCCCTAGAAGGATATGAACTAATGTTGCCTTTGCCCCTACCCATTGGACATTCCCTAGCAAAATGTCCTGTCTTTCCATAATTAAAACATTGTATAGGTCTAGTTGGTGGCCTGGGTCCCCAGCATTCCCCACTATGAATTCTGCCACAAGTGCAACAAACAGATGCATATCCTCTACCAACAAACCTATAAGTGTTCTGCATATTCACTAATCCTCCACTTCTTCCTGAAGTCATACTACTAGGCCCCCGAGACTGATAACTACACCTGTCTCTAAAACCTACTCGCTGACTCCCTTATTCTCCCCTAGGAGTGAAAGAGGTACCCCTAGAGTAAGATGGAGTAAATGTGCCAGTTGTTTTCTTTTTCTTTGCTTCCATTGCCTTCCTTTCTAGGATTGTGTCTTCTACTCTTATCGTAGCTTCCTGTAAAGCAATAAAGGTAGGTGGTTGCACTGCCAGCCTTTTTCCTATTTCCAACCTCAAACCTCTCTCAAATTTGTTTCTTTTTAGTTCATCAGTTGCCACTTCCTTTGGTGCATATCTGGATAACCTTGTAAATTGCAAATCATATTCAGCAACAGTCATCTCATTTTGCTTCAATTCAAGGAATTCAAGCTTCTTCTTCTCTTGATAAATTGATGGCATATACTTCACCTTGAACTCTCTCAAAAATTCCTCCCATGTCATAGTTAATGGCTATGCTTGACTACCTGGAGCAGTTTCCAACCAATTTCTTGCATCCTTAATGAACAAAGAGGTTGTATATTTCATCTTTATTTGTGTTGTTGGTTGAATATTAAATTGTGCAAACAAGTTTTCTGTGGAGTTCAACCATTCTTTTGCTACTATTGGATTAGTTGTCCCTTTAAATTCTTTTCCCCCGTGACTTCTCAATTTTCCAAAGTTTTTATCTAACTCTAGTGTGACTAGTGGAGGTAGAGGTGGTGGAAGAGGTTGATGTTGTGCTAGCCTTCTCAAGGCCTTTGCTATTTGTTGGGCAAATTGTTCCCTCTCATGTTATACTGAGCCTTCTTGTCCCTGTTCCTGTTCCTGTCCATGCATAGATTCACTGGACTCTACTGGGCTGGTGGAGTGTTCAGGATGTTCCATGCCTATATTTATCTCAAAATACACTATAATGTATGTTGATGCATTTTATGCTTAATGTTTGTATGGGCGTGACCTTATTCCCTCTATTTCCCACATTCATTTGTACAATCCATAGTTATTAAAATCCCGATTCGGATTATAGGATCTTACGATCCTACGACTCAAAATATACAAATCGATCCGAATCTTACATAGGATCTCATTGACCATAGGATCATTTATAGGATCGCATAGGATCGTATAGGATCATACAACAACATCGAGATTCTGATTAATATTTTACCAATTTTGATAAAAAAAAAAATAAAAATCCATATTAATTAAAATTTCTTAGAAAATTTTGTATATAAATTAGAAAGAGGCTATATAATAGTGGTAGAAACTTTAAAAAAATTTACTAATATTTTTATGTATTATATGAAAAAAGTAAAAGTAATAAAATATAATGACAATTTTTTAGGATTTTATATATAATTATTTATTTATATAATATTTTTATTTTAAAATAGCAAAGATTGAATGTTATGTAGAAATTTAATGATATAAGTATTTAAATTTTATAGAATTAATGTTAATTTGATTGAGTAATTAATATTTTAAAATTTCAATTATATAAATAGATTTAATAATAATGATATGTTGATAATAAAGTAAATGAAAATATAAATTTATAGAAAGACTATACCATTAGACATTAGTAACAATAAAATTATAATTAGCAATTTTAATTATATTAATGGATGAATAAAAAAGTTAAAATTTGATGAATAATATTTTATTTCATTATAAATTTTTAAGTAACTTTAAATTTATAATGCTCTATGAAAGTTTATAAAATTTTACGATCTTCGATCCGATTCTACGATCCGATTTTACAAGCCTTCCTAACTATCCGATGTAGGATCCGGATTTTAACAACCTTGGTCCAACCCACCTTCATTTGTGGCCTCTTTTGTTGTCCTCTAAATTCATTAAAAAAAGTTTCCATGAATTATGACCAGAAATTCATTTCTTTACCCACCTCACCTAACTGGGTATTTTGTTACAATTTCTTTTCTAAACTGGGTATTTTTTTTTTCTCAAAAATTCTTACATATATTAGGAGTATACACCAAAAGTTATAGAGGTGTAAACGGTTGACATCCTATTACCAAAATTTCTTTTTTTAAAAAAGGTTGACATCCCCTACCACAAAAATGAACTATTTCTAAAAGGATAATTTAGTCTTAGATTTTTAATTAAATCTTTGTCTATTGACTTCTATTTTTTGGCCAATTTAATCCCACGTCTAAGCATCATCAATGGCAGGGGGAAAAAAGGAAAATACTCGTCTCATTTGTGTTGATATTCTCCTCCAAAAAATTATAACTTTTTATATTGTTATAAAATTTAAAATCAAAGTATATTGTTCAACAAAACGACCCAAAATCACTACTAGTAGAAGTTTGCCAGTATAATTCTGCACTATGCTCTAAGAGAAGGCATGCGGGCAAACAAGAACGTACCGAGAAGGAATCGCCAAGAGTGTTGTTAATTTATCAACAACGACCAAAGATGTAAGCAGCAGACTGATTTTAGTACAAAATACAATAATGTATAATGGAAGCCACAAACAGTTTCTGTCATTTGGTTTTTACTCCACTGAAAGTTCAAGTATAAAAATCCATGATTATCTGGATCAAAATTCACATGAAAGTTATAGAACTATCAATGCCTTTTCTTCCTTGTATCTTTGATAAATTGGTAGCTGACATGCCATCCGATATGTTTCGAGTGCTCTAATAAAACAACAAAGAAATTGAATAAAGCAGTGCAAAAACGAAACATTTTAACAATGAGGATGTTCTGAAAAACCATCAGACAATTTCTGTCACAAGAGAGGGAACTACATAATCACAATGCAATCTATTTCAGAATCCATCTTAACTGATTTGGACTGTACAACTTGAAACAATAACTAACCTATATAAAAGTATAAGAGGCTCGTAAACATCTATCAGGATTCGCAGTGGCAATTGTACCTCCAAGAAGAGGTACTAGTGCCTTGGTGCAATGGATAAAACTTAATTTCATAATTAACCAATGGAAAACAACTATAAGATTACACTCTGGAATCTTGTTATGCTACAGTTTGAAACAATAGTTGAGCCAGCACCAATACGTCACTAAGCTGGCCAGAATCTTATTACACTGCCTTTAAAATGAAACTATTTTTGAACAGAGTACAAGTGGCAATGTGATACCAAGTAAATACTCTTCAGAATTAGCAGATGTTCAAGAGATTGCACAAAGAACAACAATACCTGCCTCAGAGATTGCTGTTGCTCACTACTTGTGGGAGAGATGATGAAAATTCAATGTATCCACCATTGCTTTTCTTTTCAGAAATTTCCCTAGTTTTCAGTACCGGGACCTAGAACTAATACGGCGGTCATAAGGGCCTGAATCATGCGGAGAAGCATGATGAAGCAATCTCCTTGGATGATGAAGGTGATAATCAGTTGGCTCAGCAGGAGAATATGTGAGATCATGGTACAAATGACGGTCCCTGTACACATAGGGGTCATAGTGATCGATCTCACGTCGATGCCTTAATTCTAAATCTCGAAACCAACCATCACGATGCTCATGAAATGAGTCCCTCTGTAGCTCAATCTGCTCTCGATGTGTCAACTCCAGACCTCGAAATCTGTCCTGATGCTCAGCAGGCACATCCCTTCTATAAGGGTTCATTTCGTGGGTCCCTTCATAAGCATATGATCTTGGAGGGAATGTAAGGGCTAATGATGATTGTGGTGGCGATAAAGGTGGACGAAACGGGGCAGGAACAACAGAAGATGCATAAACTTCCCTTCCATATGCATCACGGTATCGCTTCCTATTCCTGTTCCGGTCTTCAAATGTGTGGTTTTCTGCTCTGTGGGGCCGCTTTCTATTCCTTTCTTGACCTCTAAAGGTTAATGAACTATCATCACTTCTAGCTCTATGTGATTCACGGCGAGGGGGTTTATTTGTTTGTGCTCCAAGATCTCTCCGCAACCCTTTCGCATTAGACCCTTTGCTAGCAGCTTGAAAAAGCTTGCACAAATTCTTCACCTATTGATTAGTAGGAGAAGCAAATACCAATTGTCAAATGCAAATACATATTATCATACTTGATTAGTTGGTACCAGTAGCACCTCTTATTTCTATATCCATGGGTAAATGAGATCAAACCTGTTCTGCTGCCAATTGACAATCAAACTTGTTCTTATTGTAGTAATTATCTTTGATGACCTTTTTAAACTTCTCCTCTGGAAGTGGCAAGCAGTCTTCATAAACATTAAACCGTACCTAACACAACAGATCATCTTCGCATCATTATTTTTCCTTTCCAGTTTGTCTAAACCAGCTATACACAGCAGAAAAAAAAAACCATTCTGATGTAATGACTTCAAAACTAATGCTAATAATCCTAAATTGGGCGCTAGGGAACAATGAAGCCAAAACCAAAGTTTATAAAATTGTGTTTTCTTGCATGCAGAAAAGAACTTAGAATGGTCTCTAATGTGACTAAAGCAACTTTATTAGGAGAACTAGATTTAAAATCAACAGAGTAATTATTCTGCCTTGATCAAGCCATCAATACTTTCTGGGACAACTTCAATCACTTGAGCTAATCAAAAACGAATTTTGATGTGTTCTAGAAGTGAGACGAACAATATTTTGTACTGATACAACAACATGCCGTTGGAAGAAAAGAAATCTGTCAATCAATTTGTTAAAAGATTTTGTACAGCCCACAAATGGCCTCTTTTCTCAAAGTAATCAGAAGAATCGCACCATGTCAGTGATATCTTGGCTCAACCTACTTATTCTTGAAGATATAAAGTCTTGCAAAGAATTTAAAATGAAAAATTATTTAAATGTCAACATATCCCAGGGGAAGCCATAATGGCATTGATCTCCATCTTCCACTTTCTAATGCATATTGCAGCTCAGTGTTGGCACACTGTCCAGTTATCTTCACAAGTTATGATCATAAATCAAGATAAATCATCCAGTATTAAAACCCTAGATAAAAGTCTATTGATCATAATCCATCACAATTGACAATATGCACTGTTTGGATTGAGGATTGAGGAGGTTGGGGAGGGTTTATAAAGGTTAGAGGATTCCAACCCTTGTTTGGGATGAGTATAGGTAAAGGTTTTGGAGGGTTCTAAACCCCACATTTATCAACCCTCCAAATTGGTAAAGGTTTTGGAGGGTTCTAAACCCCACATTTATCAACCCTCCAAATTGGTGGGTTGGGAAGGGTTCTATTTTTCATTAAAAATAATTTTATTTAAACACCTATATCACCCTAATTTAATTTTTTGTTAGAATGTCAAATTAATGATATTTTTGTAATATTCATATTATAATTCATACTTTAATTTACCTTCCTCCCATACAAGAGACAGGTTGATTAGAACCTTTCCCTTCATTTACTTTAAAAACCTTTCCCTTACTTTACCCTCTTTTTCCCAAAGGGCAAGGAAAATTGCTGTGATGGAACATCTTGAAAATTACAGCATTACAAAAATATAAATTGATTTTCTTACACATTAGCACCCATGTTTTAAAAAACGGACCCAAAAAACTTGAAACCAATAACCAGTCCAGTTCAAAGACAATAAAAACTCAAATCTGGTTCAAACTCGGGTTGAACCGATCTGAATCCAATCAAACAGGAAAACTAACAAACCCAAAAAACTGGAAACCAATAACCAGTCCAGTTCAAAGACAATAAAAACTCAAATCTGGTTCAAACTCGGGTTGAACCGATCTGAATCCAGTCAAACAGGAAAACAAACTTGGACCATACCAGGTCCTACCGTCTATACCTGAAATTTCCCCAACCTTACACGCCAAATCCTATCCCTATTTCTTCTTTCCTCCTCTAGTGTAAAACACCTCCAACTTTACCTCCTTATGTACCTCCTCATTTCTTCCACTCAACAAACCTTAATCTCCTCCAATTTTTAGCCTCTGACCCTCTCACTGAAGACCACATGCCTATTCCCACTTCACCTCGCTTCAGTCTGCTTCCCTTTCCTTCCCTTTACTTTTATTTAAATCCACAACCTTCCCTCTTTCTTTCAATATCTTAACCATCCTTTCCTCTGTTGTCTTTTTAAAGTTCTCCATTTCCTCCACTTCTGCCCTTTAAACCTCCAATTTAGAGTCAAAATGTGATTTTGTTTTCCAACAAGGCTTTTATGGCTGATGTTTTATTAGGACAAAAGCAAATTTTTTTAACTTGCATTTTGTATCCACAAAATTAGATTTGAAACAATAATAATTTATTCAAAAAAATGTCTTCGGTTTTTAACTTCAAAGTCTATAGTTTTCGCTTTGTTTTTCCTTTAATATTAGGCAACCATTTAACACATTAGAGATGTTCAGTTATTCATATGCCCACAGAAGGCTACCGGCTATTTAACAAAAACCAAAGACCATCTTGAGGTTTGAGAACCAAAATCATCATAATTCTATTATGAGTCAAACAAGGTTGTTTCTAGCTTTCTAAGCAACCAATGTATCTCACATGCATACCAACAATCTCCAAAGATATAATATCTAATTTTTCAAAATAAAAAATAAAGAAATATAATATACCCAGACCGCTCGACTTTGATTCAAGGCTTGATCCAGGTTGAAATACAAAAATCTTGCAAGCTAAAAAGACATAGCAAAACTGTTTGATCTGAAGGCAATGAAAGCAATTATTTATCACATACTTCCAGCCAGATTCAGAGGCACTTAAACCAGCTATAGATGATAATCAAAAGCTTAGCCATATAATGAAGTATTTCATAAATTTTTGAAAAGAAAGATTACAAATTAATTGAATCACATTCATTCAATATACTCACAAATTTTTGTTCCAAACATAACAGAAGAGAGAATGAGATGTCAAGAATCTAATGGGCTGGTCTCAAGAAGCTTAAAATGGAAGCCTAGGAGAACTAAACCAAGTTTACACTAGAAAATTCCATTAATGCAACACCAATTATACATTTAAGTTTATTTCAAGTAAATTTTTGTAGAAATCAAACATATAATCTCATAAAATTAAAACTTCACATAAACAGCAAACATAGAATATGGATTGCTTTTCCACAGAGCCATGAGATGTGTGATTAATACAGCAACAAAAATTCAAAAGCCCCATCCAAAAAAAAGCCAAATTGTCATCATTAGAAATATCCTTGATAGATTAATTGCTTATTCTAAAGCCAGAACCATGATTTCAAACTTCAAGCTCTCTATTAGCTCTTAATTTCTTAGAAATACAAATGTTCATAAATTTTAATTTCGTAACTAATAGTTGACCAAAATCACAAGAAAGCATGGCTTACCAAGAATAGATAACTGGCAATCATTGTCACTTGGACTTGAAGACAAGTGCCAATGGGCATAAAATTCAGAGTTCAGAGTTCAGACTGGGCTATCTTCATAGTTTCCCCATTAATTTAAAGTTTTAGAGACTCATTCTCATATCAGAAGTGTAGGTTGTGGAGGGCATGAGTAGGAGTGGAATGAAGTGAACTGACCCCTAATGGCAAAATTTCATTACAAATAACTAAGATCAAATGTGGTCCAAAGCAAGAGGAAGACCAGCAAGAATGCACTATTTGTTTAACTGAAACTCATGTTGCCATGCCATAAAAATCAGTATTAGTAAAGTGTAAAATCTGCAACACCTGAAGATACGGTCCCAACAAAAGGTGATTAAATTAGTGAATTAAGGCCAGACTATCCTAATCGGGTTGAGGTACCAAAAACTAAGTTGTGCCATAAAAGCATCTGACCATTTAAACCAAAGGCCAACAAGACAGTTCCTTCATATGAAACTTTCTTTACATGTGAGTTCACATGAAGATTTCTCAGATATCCATTCTTATTGTTCATATATAGTTAGTTGACAAGCGTTGCTCTTGGGAACCTAAGGACAGCCTTTAGAATTTCCAAGTCAATAATGCTTCTTACAGAACAGTAAAAGGATATGTAAATTCTATGCAGTGAAACTCAATCCATGCATCATAAATTTGAAATGAAGTTGAACTATAAGACATGGCTTCTAACCTGAGAAGGAAAAGCAGACTTGAAAGCCTTTGGCTCAATATTGTAACCCCCGGGGCCTGCAGCTCTGTAAATTCCATACAACAATTTCAGATCAAAATCAAACAAAAATAGCTTCATCCCTTCATAAATCTCCAGAACAACATCTCTCTTGCTTGAAGGCAAGCCTAAAACCTTGTAATGGTAACAATCCTGCTTAGTCTTAGAACTACACATGAATATCATCCCTGCAACCTTAGCCTTCTTGGGTGCTTTTTTGTTTGAAGCTTCTTGGTCATCTGTACCCTTTTTTATCACTTCATTCACACCCTTCAAAGCTAACTTCTTCTTGAAGCCTCTTTTCGCCTTTTTCCCCAGTTTACCTGTTTTCTTCTTGGAAATCTCTTTTATTTGTTCTACATTCTGCACCTCTTGTTTAGCTTCATTTTCACGCAGCACTTCACCAGCACCATTCACCTTATTATTCAACTCTTCCATAGTTCGACAATTCTCCTTGTTTAAAAGCTTCTGGTCATTTGTATCCTTGACAATAACTTCTTTAATCCCGTTCAAAACCACCTTATTTTTATTTAAAACACTTTTCCCCTTCTTAATCAACTTACCTTTCTTCTTCATGGAAATAACTTCTGCCTGTCCTTCATTTTTCACTCCTCCTTGCTTCGCATCTTCTTCTTGCAGTACATCATCATTAGCAATCTCTACAGAATTCATCTCTTCCATTACATGCTTTGATTTCTCCTCTTCATGTGTAATCATCGCATTAGATTCTCTCATAAGCTCTTCCTCCTCTTGGCAACCTTCTTTAATGCCCTTCAACACCACCTTCTTTTTATTTAAAACCCTTTTCCCTTTCTTAATCAACTTACCTTTCTTCTTCTTGGAAATAACTTCTACTTCATTTTCAACTTCTTCTTTTTTCACATCTTCTTCACAGACAATATCATCATTAGCAATCTCTACAGACTTCATCTCTTCCATTACATGTTGTGATTTCTCCTCTTCATGTTCAATAACCGCATCAGATTCTCTCATAAGCTCTTCCTCCTCTTGGTCACCAAGACTCGAATTTGATTCTTCACAAGTGAGCATAATTGGGTCAGAAGTGATAGTATTGTTAACCAAATTAGAACCTTTTTTGCATTCTTCCTCCTCTCTGTTGCCAAGGATCATAAGCGGTTGCTCGTGATTCTCCTTGACGGCATCAACGGAAGATATCATCTCTTCTTCCATCTTAAGTTGTTCAATCATTTCACCATGAATGGCACTATCAACCTTCTCCACATCACTATCCTCACTTTTCATTTCACCAATTTTAACAAAAAAAAAAAAAAAAGACCTCCTATAAATACTAAAACAATTCTAATTCAAAACAATTCCCAGATTTACTCCATTTAACCTGCACCAATTACAATCCTAAACAAAATTCAAAGATAGAATAAAATCATCACTAATTAAAACACACACACATATATAATTTGAGCAGTTAGATTATTAACAATTTTGAAGTAAGTTTAAGGAATTATGGCAGAATTTTATAAAATCTGTTTGGAATTTGGAATAAAATTATCCGTGAAACAGATAATCAACGAAATAAAAAAACAATGATCATAATAAGGAATGGGTTGGTACCTTTTTCTTTTTCTTCTTTGTAATTGTCGAAAGAGGGATTCCAGAATCGGGTCAAATCATGGCGTCATTTCCATAACGGCACAAAATGATAATCATGAATTTTATAACTATAACACCCTGATTTATGAATAGAGCCGGGTGAGCAAATTTCGGATCAAACTAAAAAAAATCGAACCGACCATTTCAGTTGTGTTAGGTTTAAATATTTAAGAATCTGATTTTTTTACAAAAAAAAAAAAATATGATTTGGTTTTTAAGATAAAACATTGATTCAAAACTGCATTAATGTTTTTTAACAATAAAAACGATCAATTTTTTTTTTGAACTGAGAAAATGATCGATTTGATTTTAGATTTATAAGGACGAGTGAGTGAAGCTTCAAGCTTTGGTTCATTTAATTTGAACCGAATGCTGACCCACTCGGATTGCTCAATCCACCTGATATTTAAGTTCAGCCCAATACATTACATGAACAATAGCGTTACTGTTTGATGACTGCTTGTTATCCAAATGCAAAATAATGTTTATTTTTTTTCATAGGAAATAATGTTTCTTTTAATTTCTTACCATTGGAGCATAATTTCTTTTTTTTTTCTAATAGTAATATTTAGCATAAAAATAATAATCTATTAACTTTGATGTGAAATTTTAGTTTTTGCTCAAATTTATAATACTAAAATCATGGTTTTTTTTATCGATAATGAATTTTTTTTTTGAATTGTTATTGATATTGAATTCAATAGGTGTAATTCTTAATTAAATTAGTGGTGGTTTTATAATTGAATTAATCATGTAATTTTAATATTGATGATTTATAATTAAATACACTACATTTATTCAACATATACACACATTACATTGGAGTTCTTTTGTGAATTTAGTACTAAAAATTAACAATTCAAATTTAGTATTATATCGGTAATGCTCTAATTCATTTATTGTGGTGCATTGATGAATACAACCTTTCACAGATGCATAGCGCATGGATAATTGCATGAAGGTAATTTTACCATGTTTTGGAACTCTGAAAAATAAAATGGCTAATGATATTCGAATCATATTACAAGAATCTGGAACAGAATTTGAACTAAAAATAAACCAATGGCTATCCACTAGTTATAAATGGTATTCTTCCATTAAGGCCACCAAGACAATTAGATGATAAAACAAGGTATATAACTTGGAAAATATTATCCTTGGTGAATTTGAATGGTTACTTTAATGTTGTCTAAAAAATACATGAATGAATCATATACAACAATTTGTTACCCTCATCACAAAAAAAAAAAAAAAAAAACAATTTGTTACAAAAGTGTAGTTTGATCAACTCTCTGTCATCTCTTAAATATGTCACCCAAATCAACTGCAAAGCTGAGAGCACAACAGCTCCATATGGGTAGATGAATTATCCGACAGCGAATATATTTGTGTTTTTCCATTGCTCATGCATGTCATGTTGAGTTGATTTCCTAATTGGATTGACTGGAAGAACAATGCACAAAAGAATGGAGAGAAATATTAGATTGAAAAATAAAATTGCAATGGAGCAACAATGAACTAAAGTACTGCTACATAAGGCATCGCCTTTAATGGTTTAGTAGAAACTACTGCTTTCAACTTTCTATCAGCTTTATTGGGTTGGAACAACTCCTCCAAATCAATGAAGAAGATGCAAAGCATATCAGTTACCTGGCAAGAAAATTGTCGCGACTTGCAGCTCCACAATGAGGTGGGCACACAGCTCATATAATGACACCAAGAACAGCTATCGTTTAAATTCGTCCCACGAAAGAGTGCAATCAACCCAATAGTAAATCTGGAAAATTTATACAAAATGATAATGTGTGAATAGTCTAACACCACCAGCTACACCTAAAATAGTAATGAATTTTTGAGATGTTTGCAATTCAACTCATTGCACACAAGTAACACCTTACGAAACCTTCTCTCCATCATTTCATTTTGGATATATAATGGACCATTTCTCAAGACCAGGCAGCAGGTGTTGTGTGATGGATAAATCAATTATTACATGCAATTATAAGACAACTTTCTATTATGCTTATTCCTCGGTTCTTTTCCTCCAAGCACCAAATATGGAATTTATTTTTGTCACAATGATGCGCCATTAAAATCACTTGCTAAAAATCATTCAAGTAATGAAATTCCCTAATGGAAAGAATATCTTACCCAATAATCAATAATATCAGAGAAACAACCCACAAAACATACTGATAGGTCTTATGTTTAGATTTAGCTGGGGGAGCCCTGTATCCTGGAGGACAAGCTTTTTGGTTAACCCATCCAAACTGAGGCCGTATTAAGAATACAAATCCAAGCAAAAATCCAGACAGAAACCCTCCAATATGTGCAAAGTTGTCCACATGTGGAAGGATTCCAACCGCTAAATTTATTAAGATGATCAAAACGAGAGTTGTCAACGCTGCAAACTGCACATAAAGCTTGGCAGTGTAAGATAATCGTGCCAGATATGTAATATCGGCTTTGCTTGTTTGTGGAAACAAAAATTTTTGTAGATTTTTCTATGTGCATTCAGAAAACTTGGGCAACCAAAAGATATTTTCCTGGTCAAAGAAAAAAAAAAAACTAACCCATATTCAAGGAAAATGACTTCAACTTTTGGAAAGGGGAGACCCGGACTTTCCTAAACTTGAATTATTTACTTGCAAGAAGTAAATAAATATAGACCTATTAGTATACCAACTCCCCCGACAATCAGCTGCTATGGTTTAAAATCTTTCTAAGATTGCAAAATGCTTGTATTTTATATTATTTCCAAGTATAAATTAAAAATATAAAAAAAGTAATAAGTTTCAAAGATTATTGATGTTTTCCATGTTATGCCCAACTGATAAAATTATTTCCAAGTAGTTTTCTGAATGTAAAAAACAATGGGAAATAAGTTTATTTTTCTTAGTATGTGCTTTTCCTAAAAAAGTGTTTTCCAAGATTGAGTTATTTTCCTTGAAACAAAGGAAGCCTTAAAATATGAGATGCTTGCTAGAAACCCAGGTTCTTCAGAGCAATTGAATGTACCTTATTTGCATATATAGTCCAATTTGTAAGCAGCTCTGAAAGCATTCCTCCTAGTAGGCCAAAAAGCGCACCAGAGGCCCCAACAGATATACCTGACTGAAGAAAAAGGGCCGACAACAAACTCCCACCAAAACCAGATATCACATAGACCAACCCAATTCGGACTGTAAACATGCAAAACAAGGAAAGAATTATAACTTGCATCATGAGAAAAGCCAAGTAAGAAAAAAGCAGCAATTCTGGACATAGATTCAGATATTCCCTCCCATTCCAACCCTTTATCAAATTAATATCCACAGCACATTCATGAACTCCAACTGCTGCAGAAACCTTAAAGAGTATGCTAAGCAGCTGAGCCTTTAATATGTGCATATCCAAGGGCTTTCAAGTAGGTTTTCAGTTTTATATCTGTGCACTATGATTGCAGAGTTGTATCAGGTGACGTTTCTTCAATGATACTCATAATCACAATGTCAAACTAACAGATGTTCATGTCTGTAAATATCATAAAGATGCCTTGAAATTTTTTTTTACTCAAACGATGCAAAAGAGAACATTATTATATTTCTTAGTGCTTCAGTTTAATAGTATATGATTATGTTTCATTAATGTGGTCAATGAGCTCAATGAATCTAGCAAGTTTTTCTCTCATTAATTTTGCACGTATTCTTAAAAGGCCAGATAATTGATGCTTATCGTTCAATCATGCACCATAGAAAATAACTAAAAGGACTATTTGTGCAGGCAGTCGCACACGGAATGCATCATTTCACATCTTCATCATCTATATACAACATAGGCACATGCATCTGTTTCTAAGAGCAGACAAATCTTTCAGCGGGCTTATTATATGCAAAAGCATGACAAGATTTAAAAACAAAAATGGCAAGTCTGATAAACAAGATCCTTACTAAACCCAAATTCTTTCTCGAGTCGAATTCCAATAAATACAAGACTCAACATGTTGGCAAGTACATGGAACACTCCAGCATGCAACCATATACAAGAAAAGAGACGCCAAGCTTGATGCCCATCCACCACTTTATCCACATCTAAAGCTCCCATCTTCTCTAATCTGAAGAAATAAAAGATGCTACAACATATTAGAGAGAAATTCTGGTTTCCATTTAATAGGTCCATAACAAAGAACATGGAAGGCAGCTCAATCTAGAAAAGTCACAGTCAGTAATGCTTGTGTGTTAAGACATATTAATTAGAATTGAAAATCATCCAAAATAATAAAAATATTAATTCCTTATAGTTTTCTTCTCACAGTTAGGTGATAACAATTAAAATAGAGCTGCCTAGTGCCTACACAACAAGAACAAAATCAAAATCACCAACATTCAACCACTATTACCTGCAAGGAACAAGATATGCATGATAAAAGACTAAAAAAATAAGTGATTAAATAAAAACCCACAATCCAAAAAAGCTAATATAAATCAAGAAGAACAAGCAAAGTAAATATTCATATCATCCGCTATAAAAAAATTTCAAAGAACAAACAATGTAGAATCACAAACAAAGAATCAAAATTTCCTTCCAATCAAAACACCTAAAATCTCAAACATTCATCCACTATCACATAACAAAGAACAAACAATGTGAAAAAGGAAAATCATCAAATATGAAACAATCATCATCAATTTTTGTAATATAAAAAAAATTCCCAACTCCCATCCACAAACAATGCAGATAACACATAAAGATTCAAACTTAAAGTGATTATAATCAAAACCCAGAACACAAAAATCCTTCAAAATATTAAAGAAATAAAGAAAAAGAAGCACTCACGTGTTAGAAGAAGGACCGAGAAGAGGATTTTCCTTCATGGATTGGAAAGAAAATCTGCCTAGAAACTTTCCAACACATTTAGAAGAAGATGAAGACTTGTTAGGACAATCATTAACGTACATAGTAATCACAAATAAAACAATATTAACGACTACAAACGATGGTATTAGCCATGATTTCCACCGTCTAAACGGTCTAAAATCCCCACTTAATAACGCATTATGCGGTTGCTGCAACTGCTGATGATTGTGATTATCAGATGGTGACGGTGATGGGCCCACTGGGTGCACTTTGATCTCTATTCTGCTACTGTTTGCTGTCTCTCCCCCTCCCATTGATTTTTTATTAGAAATAAAAATGGATATTAATGGTACGTTGCATCAATGGAGGGTACTAATGAAAAAGAGAGATGGAGAAGAAAGTTGGGTGTTGGGGGGAAGGGGGAGGGTCGGTTACTTGTATTGTTTTCAGTTTATAGCATTGATTATCATAATTTTTTTATTTTTAATTGAAAGATCAATTGCAATATCTTTATAGCTAGATCATTACATATACTCCTACAAAATACTACTATAAAATTTAATTTTTGTTATAAATATTTTTATTTAAAATGAATGTCCATTAACTTAATAATATAATTGATAGATAGTGAATGTCTAATTAATTAGCACTAACTTAATAATTGATATTTAGTGGATGTCTATCAATTAGCACTAGCTTAATAATTAATTTATATTTGATGAGTGATCTTACTTATAAATACCCTATGGATTTATTTGTGCATGAGATGAAGAAATAAGAGAAGAAATAAAAGTTGAGAGTTTTATGAAAATATTAGTGATGAATTAGTGTGTTTGAAATAATATTGAAATTATCCACTTAATTTTGTGTCCTTATTTTAATCTTTTTCTAACAAAAACAAGTTTTTATCCTTTTTTTTTTGATAGGTTAGTTTTTATCTTACCCCTGTAGTTATTATTGTTATACCCATAAAAAAAGATGGACAACTAATCGTTTTTAATTTTTTTTTCTTTAAATCAAAACAACAATATCCATATTGTATAAGTTGCGGTTTACGGTGACTTTGTTTTTCACCAAGTAAAACTTACTTTATTAATGATCACCATTAGATCATTAAATACACTTTAATCCAATGATAGTTAAAACAAAGTAAAATTAAAGTACATGAAAAACAAGTCACCATAGAATCTATCATTATATAAATATTCAATTTATAAAAAAATGGAAAATATTTAGATAATCTTAAAATTTAAAAAAAATATTCAACTTTATCTTTTAATATTTTTAATTTTTAAATTTCATATATATGATATCTTTTATAAAAAAATACTAAAACTTTTATAAATATTAAACGAGTATACATTATTTAATTTGTTAAAAGATACAATTAATATTTTTACTTTAATATTCAAGAACATACTTTTTAGATAATATATTCAATATTTATTTATTCATGTATACATAATTTATGATTGTTGATTTATGTATGATATATTTTCAATGATTACATAAATTTTTATAATTTTTTATAAAAATAAAATTTTCCACGCAAGGTGCGGGATTCCAACTAATTTTATACAGATACATCAAAATTTTTAAAATAATTATATGATTGAGATTATTAATTTATTAAGGTAAAATGTTATTTTCTAACTCAAATTATAGTGAAATCAATAAATATACCTAATTTAAAAATTATGCATACTTAATATATGATTTTTTATGACTTAAAATAAATATATCCATGATGAAAAAAAACAAGAGAGAAGAAAAAAATAAACTAAAACGACATCGCTTTTGCATTAACCTATTATAAAAAAACTAATCTGAGGTATTTTTATTTTA
>CANYLF012210720.1:0-11450 GCA_948193215.1 Bocquillonia castaneifolia
ACTACCTTCAACTATTATTTCTTTCAATTACACCCCTCCTACACATAATCATCAATGAATAAACCACAATTAACAAAATTAAACTTACTAATGATGCCAATTAACCACTAATGCATGTAATTAAATTTGGGGATGTTACAGCTTCCCTTTTTATTAAGGATACAACAGAACATGCGGTAGTGTTCTTGGAAGCATCTTCCGTTGCTTCTCCCTTGTAGGCTCCCTTATGCCTAGATAGTAAAGAGCATATTCCACAAAAACAATCCTTGGCTCAATGATTACATCAAGAATGTATGATTCTTTTTGCAGGTTCTCAGACAATAAACTCTTTATCACAAGATCTTCATAGATGATGGTGATGGGTGGTGGTGCATATACTTCGTCACTAGAATCCTTGACATCAATTTCATCTTTGTCACCCTCATCCTCGTGGATTTCATAAGTTTCCTCATTAACATGAAAGTTGGATTCTTGTAAATCCTCCTCCTTGTTGACATTTTGAAATTTCTGTTGAACTTCAAGAACTTGCTAATCATCCTCTTCCATGGGCTCAATATCTTCTCCATTACACCCGTTAGAAGTCCAAGGAGAATATGTTTGTGGAGCTGCATAATATATCGGGCATTCACTCGAACAATGCCCCCCTCAACACCATAAACACTTCTTTGTATACCGAGGTTGTGGAGGTGTAAACTTGATTGATAATTCATATGAACGGTGTCCCCCTTTACACCACCAATAAATTAAAGGTGTAGGTTGTGGAGGTGAAAGATTAATCCAACATTCACTCAAAAGGTGTCCCGCTCCACACCACATACAAGGTTTAGGTTGTGGATGTGAAAAATTAATCGAACATTTGTTCGAAAGGTGTGGCCCTCTACACCACCTACAAACTTGAAAAGAAAATGGAGGAGAATTAAATTGTGCATATCCATCATCATACAAAGAATCTTGTGCATTATAGCTCATAAATTGATTAGAATATTCATCATGATAATTCATAATGAATCATAAAAAAATAAGACACATAGAGAGAGAGAGAGAAAAATTTTAAACAAACAAACAAACACAAAAATAAAAAAAAACACACAAACACAAACTCAATTGAAAAATAATTAATTCCGTTGTCCCCGGTAACGGTGCCAAAAACTTGACAGGCTCCCTCAAGTGCACGGGGTCTATCGTAGTAATAAACTCGGAGTACAAGGTCGAATCCATAGGGACAATCATTTTACTACTTTTCGATTAAGTTCACAAATAAATAATTAAAGTAAAATGAATAACCTTGATTTGATTTTGAAATACTTCTAAAAACTAAATTAACAAGAAACTAAATGCAAACAAATAAATTAACAATTAAAAAGCAAATTTAAATCAACTAAAAAATACAATAAAACAAATTCTAGAGATAAGGATTTCATCTAGAGGGGTAATTCAATTATCAATCAAGTTCATTTAAGCAAGACTTTTCAAAAGTATTTTAATCCTCCGTTGAGGCAGAAATACGTATTCAATTGAACCAACTATGCAAATCTATCGATGCACATTGATTAAAACAATCAAATCCATTAAGCAAAATCTTTAAATCAAGTTTAGGTTAATTATCATTTCCGTATTAACGTCTAAACAAGTTCAATTTCCAAATCCGGTTTATAACAATCCGTCGATTAAATTATAAATCATAAGAACATAGATCTAGGTGATCAATCAAGAAATATGTCATGAAGTTCTTGGAAATTGAATTAAATGAAGAAAACAAGAAAAACTATATTGAAATAGTAATTCAAAACATTGACAATCAAATCACCCCCTTCTAGATTACATCCATCCCTCTAGTAGGAGATTTAGTTCCTAAACATAGCAATAACTAATAAACAAACAATAAGAAAAGCCATAAACATAATTAAAAGATAAATAGAAACAAGGAAAGGAAAACTTAGTTTTGGGAAGAAGAAAAGTAATCTTTAATCTTCATAAATCTTTGTAAACCAATCTTGAATTCATGAACAATGGTGTTTTTCTAAGTGTTTTTAATGTTTTCTAAGCAAAAAAAAAAAAAATGAAAGTCATGGCTAATGTTTATAAGGGTTGTATATATAGTGTTCCTCCAAAAATACCCTAAAAAACCCTAAAAACAACTAAAATCCATGTTTTTCAGAAGCTGGCCAGCTGCCGGCCAGAGGCAGAATTTGGAGAGTTTTCTGGCAAGTGCCAGTCAGGTGCCGGGCAGAATTTTAGCCTAACCTGCAAGAGGCATATCTCAGTTTTCTGAACTCCAAATTGAGAAATTCTTAAGCCTAAACTCAAGTTCAAGAAGTCTAATTTAATTTTTATGTTTAATATTTTTCTAATTCGATTGTCTTCATGCCCAAAAGCCCTTGACATTTCAGTGCTACATCTAAGACAGCTTTCAAAGCACTTCCCAGAGTTTAGCTTGCATCTCCTTCATTCTAGCACCAATTGAGCTGATTCTTGTTGCAAATGAAAGTTAATTCAATCCACTTATGATCTGGAGCTTTTCAACTCAAAACTCATTCCACATCCAATGCGCCAAGCTCCCAAAGTTGGCCAATTTGTGAAACCGCAAACTAGCTCCTTTACGTTCTAAACCTCAAGTGTTGCCTTTAGCTTCTAAACCTTCAAAGCACCATACCTACAATGATTTCACACCAAAACAAGTATAAATCACCCTTGAAAACATAAGAACCATGAAGAAATTATATTGACACCTGTATGACGCAAAGACAAGATAATTACACAATTTATGCTCCAAATGAACTCAAATTCCCCTAACCACGTAAGTTAACAATAAATAACAAATATAGATGCTAAAACCACTCAAATGTGTAAAGAATTGAATTAAAGCCTAATAAAATATATAGAATAATAACTGGTTATCAGTGTGGCAACTAAAAATAATGTTCTATTTATAGTCTCACACTTAAAAACCTTAAAAATACCTAAAAGAACCATAAAAATCGCAAAAACCCGGTTTGGTTCAAAATTCCCGTGAAAAGAGTGCAGACCTGATCAGACCGGATCCAATCCGGTCTACTCCAAACCTGCTGCTCGCTAATGCCTCAAAGCCACCTGGAGCCAAGAACCCAATGCAGACTGGACCAGATCCGGTCTAAGGCTGACCAAACTGGATCCAATTCGGTCTGCTCGTTGTCTTCTGCCCAAAATTCGCCTGAACTTATCCTTCGCATGAAATTGACCCGAACTTGTCCCAAATTAATCTCCTCCATCCCTAATACTGTAAAACACAAAATATTAACAAAAATAAGTGCTAAAACAACTTAAATGATGGAGAAGTCAAAGAAAATTCTAATGATTTACATAGGTTAAACCAATTATCAGTTTGCTTTGATGGTTTATTGGGGAGGGAAAAATATTTGGGGAGTGACAAAATAGTGAGGTTAACTGGGGTGTTTGGGAAACACTTGGGTGTCCTTATTTTGGGGTAATCTCAGGATTTTGCCTCTAGTGTTTTTCTAAAGAAGTCCCTCTTGTAATCCTGCTAATTATTTTATTAGTGGAAGAAATTTCAGAGTTTGCCCCGTGGATGTAGCCCAAAATTAAGGGTGAACCACGTTAAATTTTCTGGTGTTATTTTAAATTATTTATTTTGCTCATATTTAATTTATTTTGCATCCGCCTGTCCTATCGGTCCGCCCTTCTGCTGCGACAGGGGAAAATATTAGCCAGTGCTATTTTTCCCAACAGTTTCACCATTATCTGCATCACAACAATCATTAGTATTCAAAATAAAAGGTTGTATTTCAGATTGTTTTTCTGATTTGAGGACAGTAGAATCATCATTATGTGTGATGGTAAACCATTCATCAAATGTTGGAAATTCTACAAGTTCCAATTTTGTTTTAGTCATTTCCGGTGGTGATGACTTGTACAAAAATTTACCTTCATCAAAGACAATATGTCTTGATATGTAAACTCTTTTCGTCTGAGGTTCATAGCAACGATAACCTTTATGGATTGGGCTTTAACCAATGAACACACGTGGGTAAGTTTTCTTGACAAATTTGTTTCCTCCTTGGTGTCTCAAGGAAGGAAAACATAAGCATCCAAACACTTGCAAACTTTGATAATCAGGTTCCTTGTGATACAACTTGAAATATGGAGTTTGATTGCATAAAGTTGAAGAAGGCATCCTATTAATTAAATAGGCAGCTGCAAGAAAAGACTCAACCCATAAAAATAATGGCAAATTAGCATGAAATAACATGGTCAGCCCTGTTTCAACGACATGTCGATGCTTTCGTTAGGCCACTCCGTTTTGTTCTGGTGTTCCAGGACATGAATATTGTAATTGAATTCCACAATTGCCAATATGATTAAGAAAAACTTGAGAGTTGAATTCTCCTCCATCACATTGGAAGATTTTAATCTTCCTTTCCAATTGATTTTCTACAAGGCATTGAAACTTAAGAAAAATAGAGAAGAAGTCGGACTTTTTCTTTAATGGATATAGCCAAGTGAACCTTGAAAAATCATCTATAAAGATAACATAAAATCGAAACCCTTGATTTGAGGCAATGGGTGCGCACTTTTTGTAAAGGAAAATCAGAAAACTTATTATTTAAATTGAAGGGTTGTCTACAACTTTTTCCATACTGACAACTAGCACAAATAGAAGATTTAGATTGCCAATTAGTGACATCAATGACTTTCTTCCCTTTTAATAGAGATAAAGTCCTTGCACTTGGGTGTCCAAGACGCTGGTGCCACAAAGAGAAAGAGCTGCCCCCTTTTATTGCTCGTAAAGCTTCATGAAAACTTGAACCCAAGGCATACAGTTGGTTTTGGTTATGCCCCTTCCCTATTATTTTCTTCTTTTGGTCCTTAATGACAAAATCAAAAGATGTGAATTAAACAGTACATGTGTTATCAGCTGTAATTTTGCTTACAGAAACTAAATTTGTCTTTAATTGAGGAACAACAAGGACATCCTTTAGATTTAACTTTCCTACACAAGCATCCCCGGTATGTGTGATATTGAGTTCATTTCCATTACCAACATAAATGACATCCTTTCCTTTATATGGTTTTAAATAAGATAACATACCTGCAACATTAGTCATGTGTGCTGTTGCACCCGAGTCCATGTAGAGAGACGGATCATTTCTGTTCATGGTGAGAGCTACCAATGCTTGTGGTAGATCCTCTGACTGATAAGAGTAGTCAAATCTATGCCAACAATCATGAGCAACATGGTTCATCTTACCATAAATTTGACAGGTAGGTTTGTCATGCTCTCCTTAGCGTTGTCTAGCTCCTCTAGTTTCCTCCGTTGTGTATTTATTTGAACTTACATGATCCAGAGTTGTTGTATCTACCAGCTGGAGTGAAACCTCTTCCTTTCTAGTTAAAGGCACCTCGATGACCTTTATTGCCTTTGTCGCGCCCCCGCTGGCCAAAGAATGCCTGGTTGTGTTCGATATAACTTCTGTTTTCTTCTTTTTGAGTAGCAAGAATTAATTCATATCCCTGAAGGGCAAGAACAAATTGGTTAAAGGTAGGATAAGGAGGTTTAGTTACCATGGCAAGCCGAAAATTTTCATATTTTGCTCCTAATCCTTGAGCAATTTGGAAACCTTTATCAAGATCAAAAACTGGTTTCTTGATAGCTGCAAGATTATCGCAAATTGATTTGAATTCTTTTATATATTCATCTAGGGATCTTGATCCCTTTTTGATAGTCATCAGCATATTTTTGAGAAGACCTTCCTTCTCGATTGTGGTTAGCAGCAATTGTTCTTCTAACGAACTCCATACATCGATGGATGGTTGAGCTTCTTCCATTATTGTGCCCAGTAGCCATGAGATGAGAAGTCCATCATTTGTCAACCACAAAGTGTAGGCTGGATTCACTACAACAAAAGATGAAATTAGAGACATGTAAAAAATTGTCACTAATAATAAGCCTTTAGAGACGTTTTCAATACATTGTCTTAAATAAAGTGTGTGTTTCTTCTTTGCAAATTTTTATTCTAATAATTAGAAGGCTAAACATTAATCAACCGGTACATATTAGAAACGTCCCAAACTAAGTTATTTTGTGACATTTTTATGAAATAGTCACTCAAAAATATAATTTTAGTTGTGTGACACAACCTAATTTGTCCCTAGTTATATAATACCTTTTAGCTTTTTGGGACGTTTATATTAAACGTTAGAAAAACGCTATTACTGCCAAAACTAAATTTGCAAGCGTACATGACATAACACAAATTTATAACTTAAATAAAGTAGTTCCCTTGAAAAAACATTCACAAACTCTTTATTTTTGGGTTTTTCCTCCTCTGCTTTTCCTCTCCCATTCTCTTTCTCTCCCTGTACATCTATCTCTTTATTTTTGTTTACACAAATCAAAAGAAGCACTGCGGCAAGACAGCACCACCGCAGGTGGCGGCATTGGCACCTCCATCTATTGATTATTCTCTTCAATCTTTGCCTTTAGTTGTCTAGAATACATTTGAAATTAGGTTTATTGCTTGTGAATTTCTGGTGAGTTTCATTTCTTCATTAAGGTTATATGCATTTCCTATCTTTATCTTTTCCTTCTTGGTGCCGTTAATTTACTGCTCTTTTATAAATCAACTTCTAAGTAACATCCACCAAATGTTTGATGAATTGCTCCAATTGATATTTAGGAGGGCATTTTGTATTTTTAAAAAATAATTAATTTTTAACTGCAAAAGGAAAGAACAAAGAAAAATAAGAGAGAAGATGAATTTGAATTGAGAGATTTTAACAGTTAGTAGGTAAATTTTCTTATTTCTTTTTCATTTCCCGATATTTCAGGTCAATGGGGAAGCTTGAACAAAGATAGTAAGGAGGACCAAATCATTCACTGCCTTTAAGCTTCCCAATCAGGTGAAATCAGTCTGATAGGAATTCAGATTTACATACACTTACGGTATGTGTAAGCCTTACTTTGATGTCCTCTTCTTCTCAAAATTTGTGAATTTGGGTGATTTTGCTTTTAGTTATTATCAAAATATAAAACAGCAGTAAAAATAGTATAGAGTAAACCAGGTACCTATGATAAAAGGGCAAGCCTTCCATGTTCCGGTTTTCTTTCTATTAGCATGATTCCCATGATAATCTACAATTCCATCTTTTGTGTAAATGTCCTCCTCTTCCATTACTCCTCTGAAATTTATTCTTATGTGTGCCAATTTATTTTTATCTTTGTTTTTTTAATAAATCAAGTTACAAATCATTTGGAAAATTAAGTTATACTACTAATTCCTAACCTTTTTTTTTTGCAAAAGTATTCCCAACTCATTTAGCTGGATTATGTGTAACTACCTTGTCCAACTAAATGGCTTTTCTATATAAAGACAGTTGCTTGAATGCATAAGGTTGACTGAATCATGTGTTTGTGAGAAGTGTTCCGAGTCTTATTTGTCATGGGCACTTAATTTGTCATATCATGATCCTTATCTGTGTTTTAAAAATATATAAATTGATACTCAAATTGATTAGGCCATTTGTTCATGATTCAACACCAAATTGAATCGGTATAATCGCTTATTTGCTCTGTTGAAAAAATAAGTTGGTTTTCTTTTTTTACTTTTTTTGAAATTCTTTTAAATATAAATTGATTTTAATCAAGTCAACCGCTTCAAATTCGATTAAATCAGTTAACTCTTAATTCATTTGGAAATTTCAATCTTACCCCTCTTATCATACCGGAGCAATTATTGATTTCCAATTGAACCAATCTAACCGGTTGATTTACTCTTGTTTTTAAAAGAAGATTGTATGATTTTATTTGTGTGTTCCATGCGGGCACTAGTAAGTACTTGGTTGAAAAGAATGATGCAGAGATATTTACAAAAAAGATTAATAGAAAAAGAAAAACAGAAGAACTAGTCTTAGTAATTCTGAACAGTAAACCTAAAATTGTAAGTGAACTGAAGTGGCTTTGACTAATAATATCTAACTAAAACTGTAAGTGAACTGAAGTGGAAAATTCTAACTTTATAAGTAGAATCATTGGCTTGCTAGAAAGATACTCAGAGCCAAAAAGAATCTTTTTTTTTCCTACTAAAGCAACCGGAATTTCAAAATTAACAGTCACTGAAAAGTTAAAATTTTTGGCATTAATAAGCAAAAAAACTGAAAATTAAGCAAATGGCCGGGTCTCCCCTTAATAGCCCAAGAACAGCAAATTAAGTAAAGATTTCCAAGAATATAGCAAGAACATGACATGGGTAAGATTTTCTTACCTTTAGAAACTCTTACTCAATGTGTTTTCAATTAAAACACTGAACAGAAAGTAAAAGGGTCTCTAACTCTTCTCTGGTTTCAATAGTGGCATTGGGCTCAATGGGTTGTTCAAGTTCTCCATTAGTCAACTTCTTCTTGTTGTATATATGTGCATATAATACATGCATGCACAACAAAATAAGAGCTACTTTATATATATATATATATATATATATATATATATAAAGAGCTGCCTGCTTTTCTGCTAATGCAAAATGGATTAAATAAATTAAAGTATCTAACAGCTTTAATGGTTTTGCAGCTATAATGCCTTTGTCTATATAATGATAGAAATTAAATAGTTGCTAATATATGAATTTTCCTACCTTAAAACAGGATCATGGACAAAAGTTGGATGAATGCTAGAAAATTCTCCGAGCATGTTGAAGGAGTAAAATCTTTTATGAAATTTGCAGAGGATCATATGGGGACAGAATGTGCCATACGGTGTCCATGTATAGATTGCTTAAATGCAGACATTATGAATCAAGAAGAGGTCTATAACCATCTAATGATTCGAGGTATAAATAAATTTTATACTCGATGGACCCATCATGGAGAACATATAGAGGAAATGTGGGGAAATGATGATGATAATAATGATGATATTGAAGCTGATGATTTGCAAGATATGTTTGGTGACATAAATGATCTTTTGAATAATTTTCAAGAAGATAATGATGTTGATAGTGCCCCTCAGATTACTCAAGAGATCTTTGATAAGTTGTTAAAAGAAGCTGAAAAGGAATTATACCCTGGCTGCTCTGAATTCTCAACATTATCATTTATTGTGAAGTTGTTGTATGTGAAGGTGTGTAATAGGTGGACCGACAAATCTGTGAATATGCTATTAGACTTGTTGAAGGTTGCATTTCCTAAAAATAACACGCTGCCTAAGTCCTATTATGATGCAAAAACCATGTTGGCAGGTTTGGGATTAGGGTACAAGTTGATTGATGCTTGCAGATATGATTGTGCACTTTTCTACAAGGAGTTTGAGAATCATGAGAAGTGTCCTGTATGTGGTACTTCAAGGTGGAAAGTAAATGATGGGAAAGGTAAGAAGATTCCATATAAGTCATTACGTTACTTCCCACTTAAACCAAGACTCCAGTGGTTGTTTATCTCTAAAAAGAAGGCTACGGATATGAGGTGGCATAAAGAGAAACGTATTAGTGATGATAATGTGATGCAACATCCAGTTGACTCTAAAGCATGGAAACATTTTGATAGCGAGTTTCCATGGTTTGCTAAGGAGTGTCGAAATGTCAAACTTGGATTAACAACCGTTGGTTTCAATCCGTTTGGTCATATGAGCAATTCTTATAGCATGTGGCCAGTACTACTAACACCATATAATCTGCCACCTTGGAAATGCATGAAAGAGCCATTCTTAATTTTATGTTTGCTAATTCCCGGTCCTAATGCACCAGGAAAAGACATAAATGTGTACTTGCAACCTTTAATAGATGAATTGAAAGAACTTTGGGAGGATGGTGTGCAGACTTATGATGCTTCATGTGGAAAGAACTTCAAAATGCATGCTGCTATTTTATGGACTATAAATGACTTTCCAGCTTATGGTAATTTGTCTGGTTGGAGTACTAAGGGATATTTGGCATGTCCTACTTGTAATTACCAGACTAGTTCTTTAAAGTTGAGAAGTAAAATATGTTATATGGGGCATCATAGATACTTGCCCTATGATCATGATTGGTAAAGAAGCAAGAAGTATGACAAAGTTGATCATGATCAACCTCCTTTAGAACTATCTGGCGATGACTTGTTACAACAACTAGAACATCTCATAAATGTCATACATGGTAAGCATCCAAAAAACAGAAAGCAGAAGCGCACTCCTTAAGAACTAAATTGGACCGATAAGAGTATCCTTTTTGAATTACCTTATTGGAAACATTTATTATTGAGATACAATTTAGATGTGATGCATATTGAAAAGAATATATGTGATAACATTTTGGGTACTTTAATGAGCATTGAAGGGAAAACAAAGGACACTATAAAGGCAAGGCAAGATTTGGAAGATTTGACTATAAAAAAAGAGTTGCATTTAAAGAAGAGAGATGATGGGTCATATACCAAGCCACCAGCTTGTTACACAATGTCAAAAGAAAAGAGAAAAGCTTTTTGTGAGTTCTTGAAATCTGTTAAGTTCCCAGGTGAATAATATAGCTCGTTATGCCAATGTGAATGATGGCAAGATAAGTGGGTTAAAAAGTCATGCTTGTCATGTACTTTTGCAACGGTTACTTCCTGTTGACATTCGTGGATCTTTGCACAAAGATGTATCAACTATATTGATTGAATTGGGAGACTTCTTTCGGCAGTTGTGCTGTAAGAGTATTCGTTTAGAAGATATAGATAGCTTGGAAAAGGAGATTGTGTTAATACTCTGTAAGCTTGAAGAGATTTTTCCTCCCTATTTTTTTTGTTATAATGGTGCATTTAGCAATTCATTTGCCTAATGAAGTACAACTTGGTGGTCTGGTTCAATTTCGATGGATGTTTCCAATTGAAAGGTAACATGATTTTTTTTTTATTCTATTCAATTCCAATTCTTATTTAGAATTTAAGCATTTCTCTAACATTTAGTTTAAACTTTGATTTTTAGATTTTTGGGTTCCCTTAAAAAATTTGTTTGCAACAGAGCCCGACCTGAAGGTCCAATAGCTGAGGCTTATGTTATGAAAGAGTATTTAACATTTTGTTCATTATATCTTCAAAGAATTGAAACTTAATTTAATAGAGTGGAAAGAAATTTTGATATTTCAATGGATGGTGGGCTACCCATTTTTTCACAAAAGTTTAGGCCAATTGGAGCTTCAAAATATGTGGAGTTGCCCAAAGAGGAGCTTGATATGGCTCATTGGTTTTGTCACGACCCAAACCCAGAGTACGTGACCGGTGCCAGGGAACGGGAAAGCTATTCGCTACCGGAACCCGTGGCTAGCCTAAACTGGATAAAATCATACATCTTTGTAACACTCCATAATTATATATCCTGGTTTAACACAAAAACAATATATACTTGCCAAATAAAACATATAAAATCCGCCATTACAATATAATATATCAACATAACCAGCATACCAGCTGGATGCCTCACTGGGCGACCATCATTACAAACATTA
>CANYLF012211842.1:0-33792 GCA_948193215.1 Bocquillonia castaneifolia
TTTTACATTTTCATAATTGTTTATACTTTTTTCCAAGATGATGAATGACATTCGAGAATATTAGCATTTCATTATATTCTTTTTCGTTTTTGTGTTTAGATACTTAAAGAGCTTCTCAAATCCTAGTTTATAGAAAGACAAGATTCCAATGGAGAATATCACTAGATTTGAAGAGGGAAAAATTTTATGGTGTTAACAATTCGACTCAAATACTAGGTAAGTTGAATGTTATATAATTTTATATCAAATAATTATATTATTATTTTTTGATGTTTTACATTTGCATAATTGTTTGTGTTTTTTTTCCTAGATGATGAACGACATTCGAGAATTATAAATACTTAAAAGTTAAGGATTTCAGATTTGCCACCTAGATTCGTTGATATGCTTAGAAGATGACACCGAAGATGAATTTGGTTTTCATACGTTTTTTTAGTTTTGTTTAAAATTGTAATGTTTTAATGTAGTTATTAATGGTTCTTAATTTATCATATTCCTAAGTATTTTTTTACTATCGTATTCCTAACGCTTATTTATTTATTTAAGTTTCTCTTAATTTATAATATCATTAATCTCCAATTAATCTAAGTGCCCTTTCTAACTTCTAATTAATTCAGGTTTCTTTTGAATTGCTAAGTTTTTTTTTTTTGGGAAGAAGAAAAATAATATATAAGAGTAATTGAGGTGACGTTCATCATTCACTCTTTGTTTTTTTTTTTTTACCAACATTGAACACTTAAATTATTAGGTTGTTTTGGAAGAACTATATATATATATGTATGTATATATGTATACATACAAACATACATCCACACACACACACACACACACACATCTATATTTATACACACACACACACACACACGTGTGTACATATGTGCATATATGTATATATACATATGTACACGTGCGCGCGCGCACACACACACACACATATATGTATGTATGTATGTATGTATCTGTGTGTGTGTGTGTGTGTGTGTGTGTGTGTGTGTGTGTGTGTGTGTGTATATATATAGTTACAAAGATATGATACTCTAATGATGGCATAGGGGGAGTTACCATAAATATGAAATGAAAGGGTAAAGAAGAAACTATCCCATAAACTAGAATCAGGAAGAACTCATTTACCGTAAAAAAAAAAGTATTCAATTGCTTAAATTGCAACTCAATACGGTGTGTGTGTGTGTGTGTGTGTGTGTATATATATATATATATATAGTTACAAAGATATGATACTCTAATGATGGCATAGGGGGAGTTACCATAAATATGAAATGAAAGGGTAAAGAAGAAACTATCCCATAAACTAGAATCAGGAAGAACTCATTTATCATAAAAAAAAAGTATTCAATTGCTTAAATTGCAACTCAATACGGTAAGTTGTTTATTTTTGATATATAATTTTTATATTTAAAATGTTTATAATATCTATTTTGTTGTATGATTTTTTGTTATACTCTTTGGTTTTATATTAGATAAAATTCTATTAGGTTTTTTTTTATTTTTGATGAATATTATTTTTTTTTAACTTTTTTCAATTATATTTTTCTTCTATGATTTGTATGATACATACTCACACACACACACACACACACACACACACACACACACACACATGGTGATTTAGGTGACATTATTATTATAAGAGTGATTGAGGAGATGACATCGTTATCATTCACGCTTTACTTTTTTTTTCTCTACTAACATTGAACTTTTAAATTGCTAGGTTATTTTGAAATAAAAGAAAAATATACATATAATTACAAAGATATGATACTCTAACGGTCATATATGGCATTGCCACTAGCTAGATGGATTAGAAGGGTAAAAAAAAAGAAGATCATCCTAAGGGTTGGAATATAGAGGAACTCATCTACTGTCAAAAGAAAGTGTTCAATTGGTTGATTTGCAACTGATCAAGATGGCACATTAATTATTGATATATAGTTTTTAGATTTAAAATATTTATTTTGTTGTATGACTTTTTGTTATTCTTTTTATCTTCAATTAGATTTTTTTATTTTTGATAAATATTGTTTTCTATTCACGATTTTAATAATCTTTATTTTTTTTAAAAAATTCAATTGTATTTTTCTTTTTGTGATTTTCATGAAAATTTTTTATTTTAGGTTATTTTTCTTAATTTCTTTTATGTTAATTGAATTATATTTATATGAAATACTTAAAAATATGAGATTTTGTTTTTGTAGTGTAGGATTTAGAACATTCTATAATTTGTTATCTAGAATTGTAGTAAGAATTTAAAAACACTTTAATTACTTTAAAAAAAATTAATATTACACACACAAGTTTCTCTTGACTTATAATTTACTTAATCTCTAATTAATTTAAATGTGACTTTAGATATTCATAACATCTAATTAATTTAATTGGCTTTTGAAATTCTTAACCTCTAATTAATTTAAACCTCTATTAACTTTCATTTTATTATTATTTTTAACTCTTCAATTTATCAAGTTTTCTTGAGAGAAAAGAAAAGAAAAAACATATATATGGAGGTGAAGATCCCTCCCTCCCTCTCTCTTTGTCTCTATGACTTAAATATAAAGATATTTAATTTTATTTTTTTAATTAATTATATGGTAACATAATTTTATAGTACATTACCAATGCTCTTATAAATACAATAATATTGTAAGTTTTATTGATTTTATATGTATTACCAATAAGTTCTCTTATAAAAAAAACTATTATGATAATAAAAGTAACAAATTGATAAAAAAAAAATTCAACATACTGCGCATCGGACAGGCTATATAACACTAGTTTTTAGGCTAATTTGTCTAGTTAATAAGGGAAAAAATGAAGTCTCTACTAAATTATTGCACATGAATGCATTAAACATCCACCGCTAATCTCAATTGGTTTGGGAGAATTTTTCTTTCAGACCCATCCCTTTACTTCTATTCTAATTTGGTTGCGTTAGGCTTGTAGAAACCTCTTTTTTTTTTGGAACTACTTCAACCTCTAAGTTTTAATCTATTATATATTTAACCCCTTATATTTTCAATATTATACTATTAATTTTCTATATTTGAAATAATTATACTAAAAACCCCTCTTATTTGTTTTAGCTATTTATCATTAATTTAAATAATTAATTAATTAAAATTAAATTACAATTTGATTTATAAAATTTACATATTTTTAAATTCATAGAAATATTTTTAAAAAAATATTAGTTAATTTCTTACTTAATTTAATTATGTTAGTGTAATAATTTATAATAGCATGTTTTAAATTAGTTTATACCATCTATCATTTAATATAAATCAATTTTTGGATAAATATTAAAATATATACATTTATAGATCAAACTGCACTGTAATTTTGATAAATTAATTCATTAAATTGTTGATACATGAAATGGGTACTTTCTAGTATAATTATTTCAAAACATAGGGGAATAATAGTATAATATTCAAAATACAGGGGGCTAAGTGTATACTGTATAGTACACCAAAACTCAGGAGTTAGTAATTCACCCTTCTTTTTGATGGCCGGGGAAAGGGGATTCAAACCTGAAACTCCTAGATCGGTTACAATGTGTCTATCATTAGATTATGCCTAGAGCCCTGGAGAGACAGACATGTAGAAACCTTAGATACACACTTCTCATCATGTAAATTGTTTTTTTTTTTTTTAGTTGGGGGAGTGATTTAAACCTGAGACTATGTGCCTATTACAGTGTCTCAACTAGGTTATGCCTGTTAGAGTTCCAAAAAATGCGATCAATAATGAATGTATTTTACTCCTCCAACTAAAACATTGCAAATCTATAGGCTTTGTCTGCGGTGCAAGAGTCATGTGTATGAAAGATGGTAATGTAATATTCCATTTGTTATGTTATCATAGACAAGGATCATGAAATGATCGTTGCAACGACAGATTAGAGATACGTACTATAGGTGAATGTGTGACGGATCAAGCCTTGAATGCATTTCAATCTCCGCTAAGAATTTGCGTGTTCCTTAGGTTAAAATTGGCTCAAGTGCTTTAATGGCTGCTGATGTTTTCAATGTCAATGTATATTTCGAATACTCTACCAAAGCCACAATCTTATGTCTTCAATTGCACGGCTTTGTCAAAGCTGGATATGGTATTTATGATCTCGATCTTCAGTTTTGAATAGACAACAAATGCCTTCTAACTGCAAGGGCTTTGTATTCTCTTATTGAATTTTGCCCTCTTGCAATATAACAGATAATATATATTTTGAAGCCAATAAGGATATTAACACCAAGATCATACCGTTTCTATCTCCACTCATGGCAAGGATTACTTTCTCTCTTCATGGACATACTTAGATCGATTTTCCTTAAGCTGATTTTCTGTCTATATGCATCTATATATAGGTATGTGTTCATGAAGATTGCCATCTTAATTTATTGTTAATCTTGAATAGTTGTAATCCCTTGATTCAAGATTGAGTATCATTTCCTTTTTTTTTTTTTTCCTGAAACATCCTTGAAGCTTCCATACTATATATATAGACCACCGGAAAATCAAGTTCAGAAAAATCTAAGCCCATGAAAATATTTCCCGTTATAATATATATATTTTTGGTTGATTAATAAAAATATTTAATAAGGGGTATTTAGGTCTTTATATCGAATTCATTTGTTGATCTAGCAAAAAAATAGTTGTGGAATTATTTTATTGAATAATATCATTATTGATTTTTTTTATGATCTATCAAAAATATAACGTGTACAATAAAATTATCTTCTTATATTTTGACTTCCAACTCTTTTTAATTAATTCTTTTTTTATAGGTATTACATACAATGGTATTTCAGATCATTTGGATACAGACCAATTTTTACAAGGAAATTCATGATTTTTATTTTAGATTAAGTGACAAAGCAAAAAGGACAACAATTGGGCAAACAACTGGGAAATGGGTCGAGTAAAGTCCCTTGGGGTCAGAAAAATAACAGACGAAGCACTCAGAAAGGTTACAGGACAAGAATAGGCAGAACGGAGCCGTTGAGGAAACAATTTCAAGAGACTTTGTATTTGTATAGTTGATTATGAATTTAATGAAGTAGAGATCAGGTGGTTTCAACAGGTGGAAAGTTACCAACCCACACAATTACTTAACTTTAATTTTCAATTTCGGCCTATCATTTTATGTTTTTAGTTTAAATAAATGGACCAATTGAAGGCCCCACTGCGAGTGGCCCATTTGAGTCTGTTGTCCTCTCCCAATAAAGACGAGGCTCGAACTCAAGACATCTCTCTAAAACCAGAAAACTTTCACTACCAACCTTCACTGGTTAAGTAAAATAAATTTTCATAAGTTATTTTTATAATAAGATTATTATCTCAATAAAATTTGGTATTTATTATAGAATAAAACGAAAATTTAGTCATATCCAAGATTTAATATCCACATGTGATGCTCACATTTTACGATTAATTTTTTTAATTGGGATCGGATGGATGACACACATGCATGGTTATTTGTTGGATAATGTCTTTGTCACATGTAAGTATGGAACTTGCGACAGAATAGAAGTAACTACAAAACTTGATAGGTGACAAAAATAAATAAATTATTAGGAAAGTCATTAAGGATGAATTGATGATGATGATAAACCAAGATGATGTTGGTATGTTTGTATAAAACGGCATAGGTTCGGCTGCCAAAAAGACTTGTACTCATTTTAAGGCATATAGAATAGTTGCGTATTTTTCGTTTGGAAAATGGCAAGACAAGCAAGTTATGATGAGCAGGAAGATGTTGCTCGCCGCTTGGCAAAGTTTCCCCCCACTATATGGGGCTGCAGCTTTGCCTCATTTTCGCTTCATGATTCGGTATTTTCTCTTCTTTATATTATTTAATTCATTTGAACTTAATTTCCTAGGTAGCTAGTTTTATTTCTTTCTTTTTCAATATTTCTTTCTTTTTCAACACCATGATATCTTATTTTAAGAATAGTTATGATGATAAAATTCGAATTAAATGTCTTTGCAGGAGATTGAATCGTATACAAAACAAGTGGAAGAACTTAAAGAAATAGTGAAGGACAAATTAACGCAATCTACAAAAGAAATAATCGGAAACGTTGAATTCATCGACTTGTTGAGCCGTCTTGGGGTGTCGTATCATTTTGAAAGCGAAATCGAAAGACAATTAAATCTTGCTTTCACCTCACTTCCTAGTTTTCTTAAGGACAATAACTGTGACCTCTACACCGTGGGGCTCTTATTTCGAGTTTTAAGACAACATGGACATAAGGTCCCCTGTGGTAAGTGTCTTCCTGTCTAGGGTCTACGTACAAACAAAAACTATAAAAATATCACCTGTCTACAGCACACACTTAAATCAGCATTTTACATTTTGTCACTCCGTCTTTTGTTCTTGTTATTTAAAGACCTGAATTATTAGGTATGTAAAGACACACGATTTGTGATCTTGAAGCAATAAATATAGTTAAAGTACGTAGTAATAATATGTTAATTTAAATATTTAGATGACAAAAATAAGAAGATAAAAGTATCAAAATTAAAAATACCGTATAGTTGAATTAAAGTGCTCGCAGTCGCAGATGTGTTTTGCCAAATAATTATTATATATTTGAGAGTGATTGTATACTATATAATATATGGTGTTATTTTCATGGTTCAGATGTATTTAATAAATTCAAGTACAACAATGGAGTGTTCAAGGAGGATATTACTAGTGATGTAAAAGGCCTCCTTAGCTTATATGAAGCTTCCGCAGTGAGTGTTCACGGAGAAGAGATTTTAGACGAAGCCTTTGCTTTTACGAAGCAACAATTGCAAACATTATTAGGCACACAAGTTAGCCCTCATCTCGTAAAGCATATACAAAATGCTTTGCTCTGTCCAGTCCACTACGGTATGGGAAGATTACAGGCTCGCCTCTACATATCGCTCTATGAAGAAGAGGAGTCGAGGAACAAGACTCTTCTCAAGTTCGCAAAATTGGATCATAATCGACTGCAATTATTATACAGAGAAGAACTAGCAATAGTGTCAAGGTAAATAATTTTGTTTTGACTTAATCAATAGAAGCATATATAATAGTTTTTTTTTTTGGCATATTGGGGTTTTTGTAACACCAATTTTTAATTAATTATCAGATTTAATCTTACCTTTAAAATTTTATTATACATCAGATCCAGCATTTTTGTTACTCATATCAATTTTAATCAACTTGAAAATAATGTATCATTGATGATGTGTCATGTATAATTGATAACATGTCATATACCATTAATGATGTATCATATGTTACTTATGACATATCTAACATTTTTTAGCCTCAACATTTGAAAAAATTTTAATTTTAGACACATACTTTTAAATTGGAATAATAGTCTTTTATATCCCCACCTTTGCACCAAATTTTAATTTTATCATAACCTTTGAATTTTTCCAGTTTGCCCCGCCATGTTTGTGAGTTGTTTCAAATCAATCCAGAGCTAACATGTCACATTTTGAATGGTGTCACGTGTTTAAAATGGTTCCAAATAGCACCATTGATGTTGGAAATGTCAGTAAAACTTACGAGATAAATGATTGGATAGATTTAAAACAATTCGTAAACATGGTGGACCAAACTGGAACAAGTCAAATGTTATGATAAAATTGAAATTTGATGTAAAAATGAGAATATAAAAGACTATTATCCCTTTTTAAATTTTATTATTTTAATCTAACCTGGGAAAGAGTATATGGCTCTTGTACATGATATTTTTAAGTTTGTTAAAATTGATACAAGTGGTAAAAATGTTGGATCAAAATGATAAATTTTAAATGTGAGGTTAAATTTGATAATTAATAAAAAGTTGAGGCTAAAAAAATTATATATGCCTTTTTTTTTTCAATGGATTGAGAATTCAAATTTGAGACTCTCAACGACTAGATGAAGCTTGTGAGACTATATATAATAGTTTATGATTAGGTTTTGACATTAAATTTTAATTTCAGGTGGTGGAAAGACTTGGATATTGCAGATAAGCTTTCATATGCAAGAGACAGAATAGTAGAGGCGTATGTATGGGCATTGGGATGCATTTCCGAACCTCAATTTGCTTTGTGTCGTGTGCTGATTGCTAAGTATACACAATTAGCAATGGCAGTTGATGATACGTATGATGCCTATGGCACAATTGATGAACTGCGGCTTTTTACAGCTTCTTTTGATAGGTTTGGAGTTTTCTATAAGCATTATTTATTTATTTATTTATTTTACTATTACATAGTGTTTCATTATTATTAAAATAATAAATCTTATAGCTATAGAAATAATAATTAATATTTTTTTGATAGGTGTCACGAGTAATTTTATTTTTATTTATAAATTAATTTGTTTGTAAACTTGATGTTCATAAAAATTAATTGTCTCAATTTAATTTTTTTTTTTAAAAAATACACAAAGAACAAATTCATGTCTACCATTGTCTATTTATGAAAAGTAAAAGACTTGTTAGGAATAAGAATTGATAAGAAGTAAAAATTTTTATCGAACAAAACTATAAATTAAATTGTGGACTAATTTAACTTACAAACTTTAAAGGACAACCTAAAAACTTTAAAGGACAAAACTGAACTTTCTTTTGGACTAAATTGGCATAAAATAAATTTAAGGATGAAAATAAATTTGATTTTACTAAAACAAAAACCCTTGAACCGATAGATGTATGTTTAAGGCTGAGTAAAAAAAAAAAAAATCGATTAGACCATAAACCAAACCAAAAAAATATAATTAATTGAACCTATGAGTTAGGTTTGGGTTTCTAATTTAAAAAAACCAATGATTAATCGAACAGAAAAAAAACCAGAACATTAATTATATACTCCCTTCATCCCATTATAGAGGACTCGTTTCTCCTTTTTTAATGTCCTATTCAAGATGTCTCACTTATATTTTCAACAATATTTTAGCTCAATCTTCCTTTTTTTACCCCCTTACAATTTCAAAGACACTTTATATATTATTGTTAAGCACAATTTACAAAGTATTCATTAATAGGGGTAAATAAGGAAAAAATAAAATGTATTTATGCCTTTTTAATATGTGTGAAAAATGAACTTGGTCTTCTAAAATGTGACGGAGGGAGTATATTTTTATGTATATTATGCATGAAAATACGTGGTATGAATTTGCTATTATTTTTATGTAATTATTTATATTTCAATTATTAATTACTATACTTATATATTTAAAATATTTAGTACTTTATATTATTACCATAAAATATAATAAGATATAGGATAATAATTATATAAACAGGTTCATATAAAATACGCGATAACAAAATCATTGTTAAAAACTGAAGCGGTGGGTAAAAAAATGGTTAAATGGTTAAATGTTAATCGGTTAACTGATATAAACGGTTCGAGTACTAAGATAGCTCAACGATTTAGTTAACCGATTAACCCCTAGTCGATATAATTAAAAAAATCAATGATACTCCAAAAACGTTTACTGTTAACAATTTTCTTTATTTCTCAAAAACATTTCAGGTGCTGTGTTGATGGTATTGATGATCAGCTACCGGAAAAGATGAAGTATCTTTATGAAGCTATACTAAAAACTTTCGAAGAAACTGAAAATGATGCTAATGGAGGAAGCTCTTACAAAACCTCTTATGCCAAAGAGATGGTAATTTTAATTTGTTAAATTTTTTTTTTGTTCTCTCGATTTCCATAATCATTAATTTTCGCTAAGGCCGTAAGCAAATTGAAGCTAAAGATCTTAAATGTCTCTTACTAGATATTTTTATTAATAAATTAAAATTATTTATAATTCATTCAAAATTTCTTTCATGTTAATTTTGCAGACTAATTTCCCTTTACTATATATGTTTCATTATCTTATTCTCTGACATAATTTTCATTTGCAAATGCTTTTTTTTATTTTTTGATAATTGGAGAATTTATGAAAATCTCAGACGTAATGATTTTCTCCAGACATCAATCTACACATAATATATCATTCAAATGTTCACTTTCCCTTTTTTTTTAACAATCCCTCCTGACTAATTGTTAAGAAATTGATGGGGTAAATTTTTGCGAATGTAATTAATAACAGCATTAACCGATTAATTGATTTTTTTTTCCCCTGTTACTATAATTAGTTCAAGGAGCTGAGTAGAGCTGACTTAGTAGAGGCAGAATGGTTTAACAGACTCCGTATTCCAACATTCGATGAGTACATGAAGAATGCATTAATCACAACCACTGGAGAGCTACTTAATGCGGCTTTCTTTCTTGGACTCAAAGATGCCGGGATGAAGGAAATCATTTGGGTACGAGAAAGTCCAAAAATTGCTAAATCTGCAAAGTTATTTGCTCGTCTATTTGATGATATCGCAAGTCATCAGGTAATTAATTAAGATCCTTTGTTTTAATGAATATTTCAGAAAATTTTTGGAATCCTGATTAATTAGCCTTAATTAATTAATTAATCAATGGATGGATCTAATTATATAATAAATAAATAAATAAAATTGTTTTTTGCTAAAGAAGATCTCATGAAATTTCTAACTAATTAAGATATATTTTGTTATCGTTAATTTTAGGAAGAGCAAAAGAGGGGAGATTGTCCTTCAAGTGTGGAATGCTACATGAATGAATTTGGGGTGTCACAAGAGAAGGCGTATGAAGAACTGATGAAAATAATTGGAAATGCATGGAAAGACATAAATGAGGAATACATGAAACCAGGTCGTGTCCCAAGGACGGTTCTCAAGTATTTTCTCAACTTTGCGAGAATGTCAAATTTTGTGTATAAGATTCGCGATGCATACACTTACTCCACACATTTGAAAACCTATGTCTCCACATTGTTCCTCGAACCACTCCCTGTTTAAGAATTTCACCATAAATTGCTTATCAGAATTTCACATTTCCATCTTCTTTGAGTTGTCACGAGTGTAATAGAAATTAATTAGATTCGAACATGTATCTTTTTTTTTTTTAACCATTGGAATGTATCGTTTCCTTGGACCTTTAAATAACTGTGAGTGTGTATGGAACATTAAGTGTTTATGTTCATGCTTATTAATAAAATTATGCCTTGTATTATTAAATTAGTGCTTTTATTAATTAATTTGGGGAAATATTAACATATATTTTTGTTGATTATATATATATATAATATTATTCAAAATTATAGCCCAATTACTACAATTAATTTATTCCTTGGATTAAATCCATTTAAACTGAAAATGAGATTATTTCATAACTTAAATAAAGAGAAAGTTAACCCCCTCAAAAAAAAAAAAGAGAAAGTTAACTTTTTCGCTGCCAAAGAAAAGTTTCTTAAATAAATTAAGGTTCTTTTTAGTTCGGGAAGGGATTTGAAGACTCTCATATCAATTATAATACCATGATTTTGAATTTTAGAATACGGTTATCATTATCATTACTATTATTATTATTTTTTTTTTGATAAGTGGAGGTTTTATTAAACAAGCCACAAGAAGTAGCAAAAAAACCTGATATTATTTAAATTTATAGAAAGCATGCACTTTCATCAAACATATGTTTTGAGAAAGCATTTATTATAATATAGGAGTACTGTACAAAACCAAAACAGTCTGAATTTACAATGGACATGTCAGTTGGTTGCAAGTCCATTGCAAATTTGTAACTAAAAACTCAGTTGCAAATTCACAATGAATTAGTGACTGAAAATTTGCAACAAGCTTCTTTCCATTCTCAAATTAGCGACAAAATTTTGTTCCATTATAAGTTTGCAACACTTGCAACAAAAAAAAACCCATGCAAGATGAAAATTTTGTCATTAAACTATTAGCGACAAATAAAATTACAATGGACATAATCCATTAAAAATCTATGGCAAAAGCTAATTTTTACAATGGATTTATTCGTTACAAAACTAAAATTTTACTAGCGTTGATCAATTTCAGTTTGTTTGGTTCAATTTAAAATTTCAGAGTAAAAACTTTCAATTTAATTTCAGAAAATAAAAATTTTTGATTCGAACTGAAATCATTTGATTTGCATATAAAAATTGAATGAAACTGAAAAACCGAATCAAACTAAATCGATTCGGTTCATTTTAGAGTTTTTAAAATCGAAACTATTCGATAGGATTTGACTTGAAATGATTTCACAATCCTATATATTTATATGCTTCTACAATTGTAGTTTTGAAAAATAAAAATATTTATTCTAAAATGCTTTTGTAAAATCAATACCAAACTCATCGTGAACAATTTAATGAGCTATAAACAAATAATTATTAGTGGCCGCCATGCTCGAATTGAAATGCGGTATCCAATGGAATCCATAAGCAAAATAAGTATTCATTATTTTATATGTTTTGAGAATATATTAATATTATTTATTATATTTATTTTGTAGATTGCTAACGCAAAATATATACCAAGAACTAAATGAAGGTAAAAATCAGTTATAATTATTCTGAATATTATTATTATTATTATTATTATTATTATTATTATTATTATTATTATTATTATTATTATTATTGGTAATTTATATATTTTATTAAGGCCTCACATGGAGGCAAAGACCCTATTGCTTAAGGAGTTTTTTACATAAATGGCTACGAAATCGAGCTGAGCCTAGAAAAAAATATAAGCATGGTTTCTGTACACATCAATGCCAAAATATACAAAATCAGTATGATAGTTTTTAAAATAATCACACTCCTAAGAATACATAAAACAAGAATAGAATCCAAGTCAACGGTCTTTCCTATGAATATTTTAATATTTCTGGAATTCCATAAATCCCAAATGATAAGGTGCCTAATTAACGACCAAAGTTTTCTATTCGTTTTAAATTTAATAAGATAAGGTCATTGTTTCAAAAAATGTTGTAATGACTCCGAGCTGATCCATGTAATACCCACATATCGAAGAAAAGAGTTCTGTAAAGAAGAAGCTCGAGAACAATGCAAGAGAATATGATTAACATCCTCATGCATATCACAAATGCCACACAAGCTATTTTCCCATGATATGATAGTCCTGCTGGCTAGAAAAGAGCCTGAAGTAATCCTGCTTTTCATAGCTTGCCATAGGAAGAATTTGATCTTGGGTGGATCAAAATTTTTCCAAATTAAATCATAAGAGAAATCCACAGCGTGACAATCTAAAAGCATCAAAGCAAACTGTTGAACTTTAAAAGACCTATTGGAAGACCAAGAAAATTCATCTTGGTGTGGAGTACCAGTGAAATTATGATTGTCTTGGCATTCAGAAACAATAGCATCAAATTGGTTTTTTTCGTTCTCTTCTATGGATTTGATCCTCCTTCTAAATTGAACTCCTTGATGAAAAATAGAATTGACCGAAGCTTCTTGGTTCCATGCAATAGAGAAAAGCAATGGAAACTTAGACGCGAGGGGTGTATCATGAATCTAGCAATCACGCCAACAAAGCACATTTTCCCCAGAGTTGACAAAGCATTTCAGCTTTGAAATGAAGCACTCCCAGTTAGATCTATTCCCAACCGTTACACTGAAAAATGATTTCCACAAGGAAGAAACAGCATTAGTAGTACTGTTAAAATAGGGAGTGAAACAGTTGATAACTGAACTGGTTTGAACCACTCTAATCCACACACCATCCTTTGAGATTCGTAGCTTCCAAATCCATTTAGTCAAGAGTGCTTGATTCTTGAGATGCAAGAGAAAAATACCTAAACCACCACTTTCTAATGCATTACAAACAACCTTCCAGGCATTACAACACAACCCTCTAGATTCTATACCCCCCCCCCCTTCAAAAGAAATCTAATTATGTAGCTTTCTAATTGCTTTTGCACCTGGTTAGGTATTTGAATAGTGACATATAGTATACAGGCAAGCTCTGAAGAACTGACTTGATCAGAGTTAACCTGCCAGCTTTAGATAACAGATTTCCTTTCCAACTAGATAGTCTACGTTTGAAGTTAGAAACAACAGGGTCCTAGAGTCCCACAGAAAGTGCTCTTGTAGTCAAAGGCAATCCCAAGTAATACAGGCAAACTATCTAAAGCACATCCACTTTTTTCAACTGCTAGTTGCATAGAATGAGAGTCGACATTAACTCCCACTATTAAACTCTTGTGATAATTAATTTTAAGACCAGAGATTACCTCAAATCAACATAGGACCTGGATCAATGATTCTAGCATCTCCAAATCATAGGGCAAGAAAATCATGGTGTCATCCGCAAACTGCAGAAGAGATAAGTCCTCCATCCCATCATTAAGGTTGATTCCATAAATTAATCTCAAATTTCTAGCCTTCCTCAGAAGTTGACAGAGTCCTTCCAGACTAATCTCCGGCTGGGAGAAGCCCCATTTGGAACAACCATCTCCCAAAGCAAGCCTACGGATCGATCTTGCAACCTCGTTAGGCATGGCACCTGCAAACTTAAACCTGAAAGCTTAAGTGTTTACCACTTGAACCATCCCGCTTTGGTAGAAAACAAAAATATATTCTTTATTAATTTAAACAACACCACTAAAGATACTTTAATGATATAAAATGAATTAATTTATGTTAAATTAATCTCGTTATAGTTTAAAATTGGAATCAGCTAATTTGATTAGTTTTTATTATTCATTTTATCGAGTAAAAATATTAAGTTATTTAATGAATAATTTAATCTATGAAAATTATAATAAAAAATTAGTAATAATATATGAACAAACAAGTGCATTTAAAATTAAATATATATATATTCTAACTCTTATAATATTTCAAATGTATTATCAACTTTATATTTTTAAACAAATCTATCATCAGCTTTTTTTTTTTAATTTATCCAATTTGATAGCATGTAATCCACATCAAAATTCCAAGTAGGTAATAACCGCCACCTAAACAAGCACATTTGAGCGAATATGTTGTAATTGAAAGTTTAATGAATTTATAATGAAATGTAAATTATTAGGGCAAATTGTAAATTTTTAAAGTTCAAAAAAAATTTTAAAAATAAAAATAATTTTGAAAACATTTAATAGTTTTTCCAAATTTTTATATTTAATTAAAATACACTTGAGTTCTGTATTTTTAATTTAAATAAACTAAACAAAAAAAAATGTATTCATAAATAAATTATATATGAAATTTATTTGCAAATTAAATAAATTGATTGATTGGAGTAGAACCAAACCTAAAAGACAAACATCTACACATGTGTGTCTAGAGGTGGCTCAACAGGGTGGGCAATCTAGGCGGTCGCCTAAGGTCCCATAATAGGGTACGCCCCCTATTTTAATATACTACTCGTTATATACGTATAAAAATATTTGAAAAGAAATTACTTGCGAAGAACCATACCTCAAGAGATAAATAGAATGTTTTAACTATTTTATCTAGAAAATCAAAAATAATTTATTAACTGAACTTGAATATAAAAGTTCATTTAGTAATTTTTTTTCATAAAAAAAGAAGTAAATTTAAGATTAATTTAAAATTAGGAAAAATAATATTATTTGGACATGACTTTCAATGATTTTTTTAAAAAAATCATCATTTTTTTAATTTTAGTAATTTGACCAGTGTATTTTAATTTGTCAATTTTAACTAATTGAAAAATGAGGTACATCATTGACGATGTTTCATGTGTAATTGATGGTGTGTTATATATCATTGATAATGTGTTGTCTATTAGTGATTACATATTCAACCTTTTTTAGTCAAAACTTTTAATAAATTTTCAATTTTAATTTTATTTTCAAAATTTATCATTTTATTGTAGTTGGCAAGTAGGAGGACATGGCTCTTGAATATATGACGTGATATTTTCAAGTTGGGTAAAATTGATACAAAATAAAATGAAAAGATATTGACGTGTGATATTTTCAAGTTGGGTAAAATCGACACAAAATAAAATTATAACGTATTGACTGCCTTACAAAAATTTTAAGATGTAGTTAAAATTGAAAATTTATTAATAGTTATGACTAGATGATACAATTTTTACTTAAATTTATTAATTTAATTTTTTAATTGATAGGTTCAATTTTACATTCACCTAAGCCCTGTACTGTTAAACCACCCTGTGTATCTCTTTAATAATTTATTTCTTCCACCTTCTCTAACATTCAAAAAGCACCATACACAATAATTTCTTTCCATAAAACTCATGTGGTTTCCTCTTTAATTTGTGTTTATCTTTCTAAATAAGCTAGTGGCCGGATTCCCATCTCCTAGATATTTTATGCATTGCTGATGGTCTTTTTGTCCTTTTCCCTTTAGATTTGATCTTGAAAAAGAATTTCGCTTTTAAAAAAAAAAAATTAATATTCCTGATTGAGTTTTGTTCAAAGTCAGTCATGGATTTATCCTTTGGCCATATGCTTGCTTGGTGAAGAAAAGAAAAGAAAGGCTTTTTAAAATTCCCTTTTGATTTGGTTCGTTTTATACATCCTTCGTAGTTCTGGCAATTTTTAACACGACACGATTAAATGATACAACACAACAAGAAGTTAAACGGATTAAATGATACAACACAACAAGAAGTTAAACGGATTTGTGTTTAGTGTAATCGTGTTAGGGTCATAAATGGGTCAATCCGTTTATGACGTTTATTTTCGGGTCTAAATTAACAGGTAAAACACGCTTAACCAGTTTAGACACGATTAAATACATTTAAATAAATGGGTTACTGTGTTAACCCGTTTAACATGACACATATAAACCTATTAAGGCCCATTTAAATTATTTATCTACCTTTTTAATCTTTTATGTATGGAACATATAAAACTAATTTATGTCAATAAATTTAATATAGAGGATTAATTATTTAAATATGACTGGTTTATTTTATAATATTATTATTTAAATAATTAAATGAGTTTTATTAAATAGATTAAATCATAATATGTTTAGTTAAATGGGTTTAAACGTGTCAGGTTAACGAGTTGACCCAATAACACGTTTAATTAATCGTGTTTACACGTGTCATATCGTATAACCTGTGTAATAAATGAGTCGTGTTTGGGTTTCGCATATCAAACACAATTATTAATCATGCCGTGCATGTCTATGTTTAAATTAATCGTGTTCGTGTCATAAACGTGCCGATTTATTTATGACCGTGAACACGAATTGTCTGGGTCAAAGATTAATGAGCCCATACATAACATTGGATAATTGTCTGGGGGCACCCATCTACCAACACTTCTCCACTGTCTTAACCTAGCTACTAAGCAAACTTCCTTCTTAATTAATTTCAACACAACTTGTTGTTACCCTAATTAACTTCTACAGTTCAAGAAATGGTTGCAGTATCATCCTCTATTGATTCCTTTGATTTAAATGATTTTGTCATAAACAAAGGAAATGGAGTTAAGGGTCTTTCTGATTTAGGACTAAAAAGCCTTCCTAGCCAATATATTCAACCTAAGGAGGCCCTCATCAATATCTTTCCACAAGGTTTTATACCTGTTATTGACATGTCTAACTTTGACAATGACCCAAAAGTTGCACAATCAATTTGTGATTCTGCTGAGACTTTTGGGTTCTTCCAGCTTGTTAATCATGGTGTTCCTTTTGAGGTTCTTCATGGTGTTAAGGATGCAACTCACTGTTTCTTCGAGTTACCAGCAGAGGAGAAGAGAAAGTTCTCTAAGGATCTTTCTTGTACAAGAAATGTTCGATTCGGAACCAGCTTCAATCCTGATGCAGAGAAAGCTCTTGAATGGAAGGATTATCTTAGTCTCTTTTATGTCTCTCAAGATGAGGCTTCAGCATTATGGCCTTCTGCCTGCAAGTACTAAACTCAAACTTGCCCTTCTACAATACAACTAATAATTCATGAGTCTCTCGTGCACATGGATACGTCTTCTATAGTATTATGAATTTTTGTCTTTTGTTCCTATTTGAGGTTCTTAGTTTAAATGGTACTTAAATGTTACCATGTGCTTCATTTTCGTACCCAGACTTCAACTCTAAAATTTTGATATATACCTAATTTTTCTTTTGTTTCTAGTTAAAATACCAACTCAATTTTTGATCAAAATTAATTGTCATGACACATGCTTGTCGGTTAATATAACAGTTCACCGAAAACTCCAAAATACCTCTAAAAACTTTCTTCTTCAATTCAAGCCGATGAATCTTGAAAAAAAAAACTTATGTTATTCATTGCGAGTTGCAATGGGAGTTATTAGAGGGTTTTTTTTTTTTTAGTAATAAGTTCTTAGAGGTTTTGAAGCAGTTAGTGGAGGTTTTCAGAGCTTCTTAGATTTTTATATGAAATAATATATTAATTGCCAACTGCTATATTAGTTAATTTCTATTAGAAAATTAAGTTGAGAACTTGGCTTCAAATAAAAATTAACATTTATTTGTGCATCAAAAATACCAATTAAACGTTTAGGTATTAAAACGATATAAATAAAAATTCCGGTATCAAATTGAAACATGTGATAAATGTGATAAAGTTGAGGTATTTATACTAAAAACCCTTGTATGTCGGAATAATTATTGTTTTTTTTCTCGTAGGGATGAATGCCTAGAATACATGAAGGGAACTGAGGCTCTTTGTAGAAAGCTAATAACTGCACTGATGGAAAGATTGAACGTGAAGGAAATAGATGAAACAAAAGAATCTCTACTGATGGGATCAAAGAGGATCAACCTTAACTACTATCCAAGATGTCCAAACCCTGAGCTCACTGTAGGAGTAGGCCGTCACACTGACGTCTCTTCACTTACTTTCCTTCTCCAAGATGAAATCGGAGGGCTTTACATGCGAGTAAATGAAGGAAGAGGAGAAGAAGATGGATGGGTTCATGTCCCTCCAATTGAAGGATCACTAGTGATAAATGTTGGAGATGCATTACAAATACTGAGCAATGGTCGGTACAAGAGTGTAGAGCATTGTGTTCTTGCAAGTGGTAGTAAGAACAGAATTTCTATTCCAGTTTTCGTTAATCCAAAACAAAGTGATGTGATCGGCCCTTTGCCCGAAATTCTTGCTACCGGAGAGAAACCTAAATACAAGAACATTCTCTACTCGGACTTTGTCAAGCATTTCTTCAAGAAGGCTCATGATGGCAAGAAGACTCTTGCATTTGTTGAGGTTTGAAATTAAGTATTCATAAAAGAATATGTCAATTGTTAAGTTTGTGCTTATAATTAACAAAATAATGTTGTAATCTTCTTTATAGGGTGGCTTAACAGTACAAAGGGCCTTAGGGGAATCGTGGGCCAATCAATTAATAAATAAAATTAATAAATTTAAGTAAAAATTGTATTATCTAGTCACAATTATTAATAAATTTTTAATTTTAGTTACATCTTAAAATTTTGGTAAGGTAGTCAATACCTTATCATTTTGTTTTACGTCCATTTTACCCAACTTGAAAATATCACATGTCGCATATGCAAGAATCACGTCCTCCTACTTGCCAACTTGATAGCAATCCACAAGTATATGGATAGTTGTAGTAATAAACTTGGAGTACGAGGTCGATCCACAGGGACAATCGTATAAAAATCTATTTTTCGATTAAAATGACAATGTGCAGAAAACTAAAACGAATACCCTTGAGTGATTTTGAATTCTTTTGAAAACTAAATTAACTCATTAAATTCAAGCCGGAAAATAAATCACTACTAACAGAAAATTAATACGATAGATAAACTGAATAAAATAAGTACTAGAGTTCAGGATTTCATATAGAGGGATAACTTAATTATCAATCACAATTCATTTAAGCAGGATTTTATGAAAATATTTTAATCCTCTCTCGAGGTAGAAAAACGTATTCAATTGAAATGGCTATGCTACTCTCTTGATGCAAACCGATTAAAAACAATCAAATCCATTAAGCAAATCCTTAAGTCAAGTTTAGGTTAATTGTCGTTTCCGTATTAACGTCTAAGCAAGTTCAGTTTCCAAATCCGGTTTATTTCAATCCATACATTGAACAATAAACCTAACAAACATACAATCAAGGTGGCCAATCTAAACAGATGTTAATAAGTTCTTAGAAATCAACTTAAATGAATACAACAATAAAAACTATCATCAAATAGTTTATCAAAACATTGATAATTAAATTACCCCCTACTAGACTACATCATTCCCTCTAGTAGGAGAATTAATTCCAACACATAATTAAAATCAACAAACAAATAATAAAAACAATGAAATAAAATATAAACATAATTAAATTGAAGTTAGAATTAAGGAAGAATCAACTTAGTCTTGAGTAGTTGAGACACAAGCTTCAATTCCTCAAAACAATGTAGAATCCACCTTGAATCCTTAGAACAATGGAGAAAATGAGAGAAGAATGAATTGCAGAGCTCCTAACCCTTCCTCCTTTCTGCAGAATATAATCCACCCTCCTAAGGGGGATGTGTGTTGTGTGTATTGATGGATGTGCGGTGTGTGGAGAGATGGAGGCTAACGAGAGAATGGGAGGTTATATCTAGAGTGTGTCTTCCCAACCCTAAAAATAGGTTTAAAAGACTAAAAAATCATCTGAAACCGGGTTAGGAATGCCTTTGAACCGGACCAAATCGGCACAAATCATAAAGAATTAGTCCAAACCGGACCAAGGAAGGTCAGAACGGAGGTCCAGTCTAGGATTTTTGCCTATGGTCCGGTGTGAAGTTTGCATTCTACCCATTTGCGTCAAAAATTCATTGTGCAGATCTGACCAAGGCTGGTCCGGTTTGGGGACTTGAGGTCCAGTCTGAACTTTCAATTCTGCCCAATTTGCTCTTGAATTTCTTGGCCAGACTGAACCAAGCTTGGTCCGGTCTAAAGGTCTGGTTTGGATGTTCTTGGTCTAGTTCATACATTAACCTAACTTACAAATGGCATATCTTAATCATCCAAATTGAGAAATTCTTAAGCCTAAAACGAAGTTCAAGATGTCTACTTTAATCTCTATGTTTTGACTGTTTCGAATTCAATCATTTTCTTGCCCAAAATGCCCCGGACATTTCAGTGCTACAATTGAGACAGCTTTTAGAGCACTTCCCGGAGTTTAGCGTTCACCACCTTCGTTCTGACACCAATTGAGCTGATTCTTTTTAAAAATGAAAGAAAACTCAATACATTTATGATCTGGAGAGTTTAAAATCAAAACTCTTTCTACATTGAATGCTCCAAGCTCTTAAAATTGGCCGATTTGTGAAACCGCAAACTAACTCCTTTAAGCTCTAAACCTCAAGTGTTGCCCTTTGCTTCTAAACCCTTAAAGCTCCATACATATAATAATTTCACATCAAAACAAGTATAAATCACCTTTAAAAATATAAGAACCATGAATAAATTAGATTGACACTTATATGATCCAAAAGCAAGGGAATTGCACGATTTATGCTCTGAATTAACTCAATTTCCCTTAATCTTGTAAGTTAACAAGACGTAACAAAATTGAAATCCCTATGGTAACCAAGAAGGGGGTGAATTGGTTGTTTAGCAAAAACAAATTTAAATGCTTAATTAAAATTTTCAATTAAATAGCAGAAGCAATTCAATAACTTAAACACAATAACAATCAAAGTAATTGAAAATCAAATCAAAGATAATTAAGCAAGCAAAGTAATACAAGCAACTAAAGCAACCAAGGCAACCAAATTAACAATTAATCTTAATCAAGCATAAATCAATATGAAATGTAAAGAGATTAAGGAAGAGAGAATCAAACACAAGATTTATAGTGGTTCGGCCAACTCCTTGCCTACATCCATTCCTCAAGCTCCACTTGAGATTTTCGACTATCTTTGATCCTTTTGCCGGGTTCAAGATCAAAACCCAATTGTTTTCTTTGGCTCACACTCAAACCTATACAAAGTGTTTTCTTTCACAATGTGTTTTCTAAGGCTAACACAAAAACCTCTAACAATGTATTTTAATGGCTAAAATAAACCTTTAACTATCTGTTTTAATGGCTCACACAAAAACCCCAAGTGTTTCTCAGGCTAACACTTAAAACTTTCACAATAAAGACATAATGAATTGAAGAAGGATTTCTAACTCACTCACAATGGTTTTTTGTTCAACTATAAATGAGTAGAGTGAGTTAATAACCCACACAACCTATGGTTGAATTCAAAGAAAAAGAACAAGTCGGTTTTTATTGATTTGGAGCTTGATTGATGATTCAACAATGTTTCTCACATAACCAAAGTGTTTTGGAACCCTTCTCTTGTTCCATTTGATGTCCCAAGTGTTTGTATTTAAGCTCCCATGAAAATAGAGCCATTCCACATCAACCAACATCTATTTTTAGTTTAAAAATGTCACCTAACAGTTCACAATGATCGTTGCACTATCCCCAATGATCGTGGCACTTTTCCAATGATTGTATTGCTGAAAAAAATGACCTCTGATAGTTCACAACGATCATTACAGTATCCACAATGATCGTTGTGCTTTTTCCATGAGCTCATGTGTCTTACTAAAATTTGTCTGCTGATTTCTACTTTCATAACGATCGTTGCACTTATTCACAACGCTCGTTGTAGTAATAAATGAGCTCCAAATGCCCTAACATTTTTATGGTAGACATTTCAGCCCTTTTTCTACATATTTGTATCTCACAAAAAATTTTTAGTTCCATCATCTTCATGCCTTAAAAATCAAGACATTTTGGTGCTTTGGTTTTTGCGCAGGTCTCATTCCGACATGAATTTTTCCCAATCTACAAATCCTTTTGATATGATTCAAAATCCATATGAAATTGAACTTCTAGGGCTACAACTCCAAAAAAATTCATGTCAAAATTCCATTCTTACAATATTTGGCATCATTTGGAAGATGACCAATCTGCACAATCCTAATAATTCAATCATGAGCATAATTCACTTAAAAAATCGTAACTCCCAAAATAATACTCCAAATTGAATTCCAGTTTTTGATACAGAAAATAGACCTCCATAGATTTCTATCCATATATGATTTGACCATATATCATTCATTTAGGTACATGAAAAAGCTATTCCAAAAACAGACTTTGTGCAGTCCCAAACTTCTCTAGTTTTCAATTCTTCAAAACTAAAACCTCCAATGTCTCTTAGCATTCCCAAAAATCTCCAAATCATATCCTTAGCTTCTAAACTCCAAGCTCTCACCTTTTCCCAAGTGTTTTGATTAGGTTCACACTTAAACCTATTCACTTAAGCTAATACCCCTCCCCAAGCTTAGTCTAACCAATTCCCAAGTGTTTTAATAGGATAACACTTGAACCTATCCACTTATGAAAGTCTTAAACTAAAACTTATCAAGGCTCATTTCCAATCTTCAAATTACATCTTGAAGCATTCCTCCAAATGATTAAAGTATCCGTAGGTATGAGTTTGAAAGGTGTCAAACCGGGTATTCAAGTTGTTGATGAATCATGGAATTCTTCCACCGTCAAAGGCGCAACCTCCGGTTGATAATTCTAGTCCTCCTTTTCCTCTTCATCATCTTCTTTATCCAAATCCATTGCAACATCACCTTCTTTTAAGCTCTCAACTCCAATTGGGGCATCCGGAACATAAACCGAAGTTTCCATCGCAACACCATCACCTTAAACAACATTAAGGGTTGTATCATCATCACTTATAATCTTCATTCACTAACAAAGCCTTCTTAAAATCACTTAGTCATCTCCACTAAATGTTCTTATGGAATCCATCACCTATGAAACACTTAGCACATAAATTAGCACTAAGACAATGTTTTCCGTCATCAAAATCACTAATGGATCCTTGGGGTCAACATTCTCCCCATTTTTTATAATGACAAAATATAGTCTCCAAATCAAATACTTCTCCCCCTTTTTTGGAATCATTCAAAAAGGTATAAGGAGTATACAAAAGCTAAGAATTACTTAAAGATGTAGGAAATGGAAGAGATTAAGAGAACTTAGCTTTTTAATAAAGATTTATCCTTAAAATCATTTTCGATGATGATGCCAATTGATATTGAATTGGGTTGGTTAGAATACCTAATGTGATGCCTTGATGATGATTCTTCTAGAAATGATTTACTTTCTTTGATGGATATCAAATCACTAAAGCTCTTGAAAAGTTTGTCCTTGTATATCATTTTGCTCCTTGTGTGGCTTAGCTAGCTCATTATATTGAATGACTTTGACTCATTAATTTTGCCTACAACATTAATTCAAACATCCTTTCTAGGAGTAAAAGATTATATTCATCAAGGAAATAAAAGTATATATCTCTCCCCCTTACAAAGGCAATCCAAGCATATTCAAAATTAATTTATCTCCCCACAAATAATGCCATAAATAAGGAAGATAAATTATTTGAATATATATAGGATGAGGGCAAGATATATGAACATGATATAATTATGAGTTAACAATGCCCCTTTTTAAAAATATATTCAAGTTGATACCAATTGAAAATATAAGGCAAAAAGGAGTATATGAATGCAAGTAAACTCATAATCTTATCATCAAAGAGAATACACATGCCAAAAAAAAAAATATCACATGAAAAGGAAGGAACATCAACGCTAACATGATAGCAAAAGGCATTACATACCAAGCATGATAAGGCTATAGGATCATTTATTACAAATACACCTTATCAAAATCCAAAAAGGGTATAAGCATAAAACATAATGCTCAAGAGCGCATGAGATAACAAATCAAGTAGTTAATTCAAGAATATATCTTAAACTCCCCTTATGAAGACGATAATGCTATCAAGTAACAAAGATTGAAAACTCCCCCTAAAATAGTAACCATCAAGAGATCATGCATGTTCACAATACAAGTATGCTCAAACACATTTTTTAATCATATTTCAAATAAACAACAATGTGTTAAGCACTCAGGATATACCAAATGGAAAGAAGCTTGTCTTACCAACTTTTTCATGCCAAAATCTCCCCCTCAATAATTGTCTCATTTCCTTGAAATGTGCTTTTAAAAATACACTATGAATGCGTATTTGAATGGCATGGATTGAATTTTGAATTTTTACGATCGTTGCATCAAGCCCACAATCTTGTGCAATTTCAACGATCGTTGTAGAGGTAATGACTCGTTGTAGTTGGATTAGGGTTTGCTACTTTGAATATGCACGACCCGTTGAACGATGTGCAATGATCGTTGCATTTGTGCATTACGATCATTGCAGGTGCTCGTTGCATGGGCTCCTTGCTCGTAGATCCTATAGTAACTTTTGATAATTTTGATCCAAGGCATAACGATCATTGCTAGACCTTCCAACAATCGTTGTTGGACAAATCTAGCAGTCGTTGCACCATTATGCATGCCATCATTTATTGATATTTATTGATTTCAAATACACCTATAAGAAAAAGAAACTCACTTGTTCTCGATATCCAAACAAACTTGGATCCTTGGGGGTTAGCATTGAAAGTGTCTATTGAAATAAGTTTCAAATCAAACTTTCCAGCAAGGCAATAAAATTCATAATAATAATTCAAACAATAATAATAACAAATTTTAAGTTTTGAAGGTTAACTACTTGTAACATGAAAATATGAGATGTGGGTTAGTTTCACAAAGGTAAGTGATTATAAACTTGATGAGTTATTGTACAACTAAAGCCAAAAATGACAATTTGTAAACTTTGAGAAATCAAAAATTTGATTTTACAAACTCATTTTGTAAAACTTAAAATTCATTTTTGATTTTCAAAGAATCATTTCTAAAACCACTTTGAACATTAAGAATAGAAATGTTTAGCCAAGCCAAAAATTCATCTTGATCAAAATCATAATCACAATCAACTTTACAAGACTCATCATAAGATTCACAAGAATCACAAAAATGAGGTGTAGATGATTTCTCAAAGTAAGTCAAGTGATTGTGAGCAAGTTGAAATAAAAAATCATTTAAAACTTGAAACTCATGATATTTGGAAAAAATAATCTTTTCTTAAAATAAAAGATTCAAGTTTCAAAAACTTCATTTTTAAGGAATTGTTCTCCATTTTAGAAAACTTTAAAATCAAACCTTTAAAATGAGAATTTTGAAATATAAACTCATTTTGCAAATTTTCAAAATTAATTCTTCATTTCAAAGAGTAATTTTCATAAAATATGGAAAAACGTTTTGAACCATAGTTTCCATAAACTCACCTCAATCATTATTACTACCAAAAATAATCATCACCACAAAACTCATCATAAAAATCACAAGTAATGGGAAATAGAAAGTATCTCTTTATGTGAGCCATGAAATAATGAAATGTCATCTTGAGCCATGACATAAAAGTTAGTCATCTTATCATCATATTGTCAAGTAGTCTTCAATGACCATTGCTCTCCATATAGCCTTTCCATTTAGATTTGCTATTGCTTGAAGCTTTCTCAATTTGTATCCACCAATCAAGAAATATATAATTTTCTCCATTTGAACCTTACTTAATTGGTAGATGTATTTTCCTACAAAATAAATTAATTTGGCACTTTTGGTACCCAAAGATGCTTGGGTCCTTCATGGTTAGTACATGTGCCCTTAGGAACTCAAACCATATTAGTTTTAGATCCTTTGCATTTTAAAGCACAATTGTAGGAAGTATGACCATAATCACCACAATGAAAATAACATCTATTGAATGAAGGTGATGTATGGTAAGATCTTTTTATAGAATTGCAAAAGTAAGATTTATGCCCATATGCATGACAATAATCACAATAACCATGAAATGTGTATGCATTGCTAGAAATATGCCTTTTGCATTTATTGGCTCTAACAACATCATTGTTATGCTTAGAATGATGTTTCTTAGAAGCTAGACCATGAAAATGTTGCCCTTTATAAGCAGTTGGCCTATACGGTTGTTGCTTTCTATATGGCCTGTACATGAATGCATGATTATATTTAGACTTAGTGTGCACATGCATTTTTCTAGCATTTTTATACTTGTGAGTGGATGATTGTGCTCTATCATGCTTTGCTCTATAAAATTTAGTTGTGCATGATGAAGAAGATGGACTATTACAACTTGATTCGTGCATTGCACATGATGATCTTTGAGAGCTAAGAGAAGTAACCAATTTTTCTTTTCCTTTAGAAAGCTTAAGAATAAATGATTTCAAAACTTCATTTTCTCTTTTCAAGCTTTCATTTTCTTTGAAAACATTTTCAAGATTTTGAGACTTCTTCTCAAATTCATCTTTGTCATTTTGTAAATCATTTTTAGACAAAGTTAAAGAAAATATTTCGTTTTGCAAAACTTTGATTTTCTTTTTAAAATTAACAATTTCATTTTTAAAAATTTTGTTTATTTTTTGGCTTTCTCAATATCATTATGCATAGCCATACATCCTTTCAACAAATCTTCATTTGAAAGTTCATCATCATAATAACTAAAGGAATAACGGTTTGATGTTACCTCATTGAAGCCCTCCTCATTTGATTGCTCAATAGTGCTTGAGGAAGTTGAACACTCCATACTTCTTTCTCTTCTTACTTGAGCTTCAACTTCCTCAAGAGCCATTATACAAGTATTGTTATTGATTGAGCAATCTTGAGAGCTTTCCACACAAGCATTTTGGTCTTTATCCTTTTGCTCTTCTAGTTGATGTAAGGACATTTTCTCATTATCTACACATTCATCAACTAGACAACACTTGTTAAAGGTATATATGGAATCAAGAGAATTCCATATGTCATGAGCATTCAGGCATGAAGAAATTTTAGCATAAATGTCATCACTCAAACAACTTTTCAAAACTTGCATAGCTTTGAGATTTAAAGAAAACAATTTTCAATCACTTTCATTCCAATCTCCCCTTGGTTTATCAATGCAAAAACCACTTTCAACAACATCCCATAAATCAATGCCATCACTATGAAGGAAAAATTCCATTTTGTGCTTCCAAAGAGAAAAATCATTTCCATTAAAAAATAGTTTAATGTAATTTCCATTATAAAATTCACTTTGGTTGCCACGATCTTTCACTCAACCACTTAAAGTAATCAAAAGAGCACTAGGCTCTAATACCAATTGAAATCCTTATGACAACCAAGATGGAGGTGAATTGGTTGTTTAGCAAAAACAAACTTAGATGCTTAATTAAAACTATCAATCAAATAGCGGAAGCAATTCAATAACTTAAACATAATAACAATCAAAGTAATTGAAAATAAAATCAAAGATGATTAAGCAAACAAGTAAAGCAAGCAACCAAGGCAACCAAATTAACAATTAATCTCAATCAAGCATAAATTAATATGAAATGTAAAAAGATTAAGGAAGAGAGAATCAAATACAAGATTTATAGTGGTTCGACGAACTCCTTACCTACATCCATTCTTCAAGCTCCACTTGAGATTTTCGACTATCTTTGATCCTTTTACCAGGTTCAAGATCAAAACCCAAGTGTTTTCTTTGGCTCACACTCAAACCTATATAAAGTGTTTTCTAATGCTAACACACAACCTTCACAATGTGTTTTCTAAGGCTAACACAAAAACCTCTAACAATGTGTTTTAATGGCTAACATAAAACCTTCAACTATGTGTTTTAATGGCTCACACAAAAACCTATAAACCCAAGTGTTTCTTAGGCTAACACTTAAATCTTTCACAATAAAGAAATAATGAATTGAAGAAGGATTTCTAACTCATTCACAATAGTTTTTTTCTCCTACAAATGAGTAGAGTGAATTAATAACCCACACAACCTATGGTTGAATTCAAAGAAAAAGAACAAGTGGGTTTTTGTTGATTTGGAGCTTGATTGATGATTCAAAGATGTTTCTCACATAACCAAAGTGTTTTGGAATTCTTTTCTTGTTCCATTTGATATCCCAAGTGTTTGTATTTAAGCTACCATAAAAATAAAGCCATTACACATCAACCAACGACTATTTTTTAGTTTAAAAACCTCACCTATAAGTTCACAACAATCGTTGCACTATCCCCAACGATCGTGGCACTTTTCCAATGATTATGTTGCTGAAAAAATGACCTCTAATAGTTTACAACGATCGTTGCATTATCCAAAACAATCGTTGTGCTTTTCCCACGAGCTCGTGTGTTTACTGGAATTTGTCTGCTGATTTTTGCTTTCACAATGATCATTGGACTTATTCACAATGCTCGTTGTCGTACTAAATGAGCTCCAAATGCCCTAAAATTTTTCGGTAGACATTTCAGCCCTTTCACTACAATTTTGTATCTCACAAAATATTTCTAGTTCCATCATCTTCATGCCTTAAAAAATCAAGACATTTTGGTGCTTTGATTTTTGCGCAGGTCTCATTCCGACATGAATTTCTCCCAATCTACAAATCCTTTTGATATGATTCAAAAGCCATATGAAACTAGACTTCCAGGGATATAACTCTATAAAATTTCATATCAAAATTCCATTCCTACAACATTTGGCATCATTTTGAAGATGACCAATCCGTACAGTCCTATGCATTCAATCATGAGCATAATTCACTTAAAAAATCATAACTCCCAAAATAATGCTCCAAATTGAATTCCAGTTTTTGATACAGAAACTAGACCTCCATAGCTTTCCATCCATTTATAATTTGAACATATATCATTCATTTAGGTACATGAAAAAGCTACTTCAAAAACAGACTTTGTGCAGTCTCAAACTTATCTAGTTTTCAATTCTTCAAAACTAAAATCTCCAATGTCTCTTAGCATTCCTAAAACTCTCCAAATCATATCCTTAGCTTCTAAACTCCAAGCTCTCACCTTTTCTCAAGTGTTTTGATTAGGTTCACACTTAAACCTATCCACTTAAGCTAATACCCTTTCCCAAACCTAGTCTAACCAATTCCCAAGTGTTTTCATAGGATAACACTTGAACCTATCCACCTATGAAAGTCTTAAACTAAAACTTATCAAGGCTCATTTCCAATCTTCAAATTACATCTTGAAGCATTCCTCTAAATGATTAAAGCATCCACAGGTGTGAGTTTGAAAGGTGTCAAACCGGGTATTCGAGTTGGTGATGAATCATGGAATTCTTCCACCGTCAAAGGCACAACCTCCGGTTGATAATTCTAGTCCTCCTTTTCCTCTTCATCATCTTCTTTATCCAAATCCATTGCAACATCACCTTCTTCTAAGCCCTCATCCCCAATTGGGGCATCCGGAACATAAACCGAAGTTTCCATCACAACGCCATCACCTTGGACAGCATTAAGGACTGTATCATCATCACTTATAATCTTCATTCACTACCAAAACCTTCTTTAAACCACTTAGTCATCTCCACTAAATGTTCTTATGCAATCCATCACCTATGAAATACTTAGCACACAAATTAGCACTAAGACAATGTTTCATCAAAATCACTAATGGATCCTTGGGGTCAACAAAAATATATGCTAAAATACTCAAATGTGCAAGGAAAAACAATTAAAAACCAATCCATTGAATAGGGCAAAATGCCAATATCACAACTATACTAAAATGATAAAATTTTAGAAAATAAAATTAAAATTGAAAATTTATTAAAAGTTCTGACTGAAAAAATGTTGAATATTTCATCACTAATAGACAACACATTACAATGATACATAACACACCATCAATTTCACATGACACATCATCAATCAGACAAATTATTTTCAGTTATTTAAAATTGACATATACACTGGTCATATTATTAAAATTAAAAAATGATTAAATTTTTTAAAAGATTCATTGAAGTCATGTCCAAATAATATTATTTTTTTCTAAATTTAAGTTTTAATCTTAAACTTACTTCTTCTTTATGAAAAAAAATTACTAATTGAACTTTTATATTCAAGTTTAGTTAATAAATTATTTTCGATTTTCTAGATAAAATAGTTAAAACATTCTATTTATCTCTTAAGATATGGTTCTACACAAGTTTTTTTTAAATTATTTTTATTTATATATAATGAGTAGTATATTAAAATAGGGGGCACTACTAGAAAAATAGAAATTTGCAACGGACGGATTAGTCGCGGCAATTACAATTTGTGACAGATTTTGTGACGGTCAAAGTCCATCGTGAAATAGCTCGTCGAAAAAATTTTTGCAAATGATTTTGCAATGGAATTTGGCCGTTGCAAATTTTTTTACTCATTTTTTTAAAAAATTAATTAAAATTAACTTAAAATTAAAAAATAATTTTAATAAATTAATTTATTTATTCACCTTTAATATTTTTCAAATCATATTAATTATATCGTTAAACCTCATTATTTTACCAAATTACCTCACTTTCCAATAGGTCACCCATATTTAGAGTGCTCTGAGCTGAGCAAGTTTAACTTTGTAGTTCCTTCAATATGCCTTCTATTTTTACTATTGATGATATATGTTATATGTTTTATCAAAATATATTTATTATATAAAGATAAAATTATACTTAACAAAAAAAATTAATAATTATAATTACAATAATTAATAATTATAATTATAATTAAGTATATATGTCTAATCAAGTTTTATTTATTATATAACTTTTACTTATAAAAACATCATGTAATTATTAATTATACACATTATTAAAAAAAGATATAATTATTACTAATTATATTTAATTAAAAATAATCAGTAATAGTAATTACATATTTAATTAGTAATCACGTAATTAAATATATTCATTAATTATAAATTCTATACTTTTATATAATATCATATAATTATTAATTAAAAATATTATTAATAAATAAAAACATATTTATCAATTATATATGTAATTAAAATTGCACATAGTTATTAATTACTAATTATATATAATTAATAAGTATATAACTATATTAATTACTAATTATACATTATTAATAAATATATATTTATTAATTATTATGTACTTATTAATTAAATATGATTATGAGTTAATAATTATATATTTATATTAATCACTAATTATATATAATTAATAAAAATATAACTATTAATTATTATATAATTACAAATTAAATATAGTTACTAATTACTAATTATATATAATTAATTATCTAATTATATTAATCACTAATTTTATATAATTAACAAAAATATATTTATTAATTATTATGTAATTTACTAATTAAATATAGTTATTAATTACTAATTATACATTATAAATAAAGAAATATATTTATTAATTATTATGCCATTATTAATTAACTATAGTTATTAATTACTAATTATATAATTATATTAATCTCTAATTATATAAAATTAATAAAAACCTATTTTTTAGTTACTATGTAAATACTAATTAATTAAATAGTTATTAATTACTAATTAGATAATTATATTAATCACTAATCATAAATTCTATCATTATCGTTTATAAAAAAATATTATGTAATTAATAGTTATATGTATAATTAATAAAGATTTTACTGTTACTAATTAGATACTATAATAAATAGTAATAATTACATAATTATATATAATATTATCCATTTACTATTATATATAATTGATAATTATATAATTATATTAATTAACAATTATATGTAATTAATAAAAAATATTTATTAATATTTATTTAATTATTAATTAAATTTAGCTATCAATTATTAATTAGATAATTATATGTGTACTAGTTATAAATTATTATTATTATTATTATTATTAAATTCTATAACTATTGTTTATAAAATATATTAAATTCTATTATCCGTAGGCTCGCTTTGGGAGAGGGTTGTTCCAAATGGGGCTTCTTTCGGCTGGAGATTAGTCTGGGCAATCGTAAAATGGGACCTGAGATTTTCCGATGGTATCTCCACCTATCAAAAAAATAATAATAATTATTATTATTATTATTATTATTATCATATGCGAGTTAATTATTAATTATATAATTTTTATATAAATATTATATATATGTATATATAGAAAAATGTATATCAATTATAAATTATAATTTATAAATTTGCAACAGATAGGCGCCATCATAAATTTGCAATAGCCAATTCGTCGCAATTTTCCTCCAAAATCGTTACAAATTTTGGCGCCAATTTGACGTCGAAAATTTGCAACGGATAAGTGCCATCGCAAATTTGCTTCAATACTGTTGCAAAATTTCAACATGTAATGGCACCAAAATTTTGCAACGAATTGCAAAATCCATCGCAAATTTGGAAAGGATGGTTCACAAATTGTAATAATCCGTCACAAATTCACAACAAGAAATTTCCGGATTAGAAATGGACAAAATCTGTTTCTAATTCTGAAAAATCCGTTTCTAAATTAATTTAGAAACGGATTTTATCCGTTTCTAAAAATGTCATCGCTAACCGGAATTAGAAGCGGTCAGTTTCTAATTAGAAACAGATTTAGAAACGGATATGTCCGTTTCTAAGTGAATTAGAAATGGAATTTCGGGGACGAAGAAAAATAAGATTAGAAACGGATTTGTCCCTTTCTAATTTTATATTTTTAAAAAAATTAATTAAAATTATTTAAAAAATAAAAAAAATTAATAAATTAATTTATTTAATCACCATTAATACTCTTCAAATCTTCTTAATTACATCTTTAAACCTCATTATCTTACCCAAATCAACCCACTAGGTCACCCATCATTGGACTGCTCTGGACTGAGCACGTTTAGCTTTGTAGTTTCTCCAATCTGCCTTCCATTTATACTGTTGAAGATATCTGTTATATGTTTAATCAAAATATATTTATTATATAAACATAAAATTGTACTTAATGAAAAAAATAATATTTATAATCACAATTATTATTATTATTATTATTATTATTATTATTATTATTATTGTATGTAAGATTAATATCACATTATAACACACTTATTTAAAATTAAGTATACATATCTAATCAATTTTTATTTATTTGTATAACTTTTATCATAATTAAAAAAAGACATAATTATTA
>CANYLF012212857.1:0-10930 GCA_948193215.1 Bocquillonia castaneifolia
AGGTCCCGAGATATTTTTATAAAATCTGTAAAATTATATCGGGTAACTTTAATAAAGGCAACATAGATGTACGATGTCTAGATTTTAAATAAAAATTTTCCGAAGTAGAAATGCGGTGTATGAAAATCCCGAAAACATCATGAGAGGATTAATTTTGATGTTTAGATGGTAAATATGTTGTTAGGATGTTATATAATGATTATCGGACTGTTGATAACTGTTGGGTCTATAAACAAGTATAATGTATAAATATAAATAACGTGGTTTTGTTGTGATAACTGTTGTGTTTGGTAAGTCCAGGTAAACTGGTAGACCTGGCAGTTGGTGGAAAATATAGAAGTGTGTTTTAATTGCAGGATGGGCTCCACTTCGATGGAGAGGTGTCCATTTTACAGGGGAGGTTCTGTCAAATTTTCGGTAGAATTTCTCGTAAAACGTGATGTCAATTTGAAGAGTTTAAGTTAATAGGATCTAATAAAAGTTAGAAACATAATTAATTATTCGAGGATTTAGTTAGAATTCTAGAATTAATAGGAATGGAGTATATGGTTATAAATCTTTAAATAGAAATCTAAAGTTCATTAGGAATATGATATTGTTTATATTCTGAGTTATGTACTGTTCATATTCTATAGAGAATTTGAAATGTCGAGGTGGGTCCAGTGGATCAAGAGCGCATGAGGGCGCACATTCAATCTATGAGTTAATATTATATTTATATTATGCATATTAGTGTTCTGTGTGTTTTATTTACTTGATTGCTTTTAAATATATATTTAGTAGTATTCATTATCATTATTGTATATAAGATTATATGGAGATATATATATATATATACATGAAATTATTATGTGATGACATGGTAGTTGTGATTGTGATAATGATGTGATGTGATTGTGACTGTGAAAGGTTGGAGGATTATTTTGGGTGTCGTTAGGCTGTGTACACACAGGAGTCAGGTATGAGTAGTCTATCAAGAGTTCAGGACGGGGCATGCTTGATGAGGGTTTCTCGGGCGCCGATCCTTTTATTTAATAGTTATGCACTGCGGCATGCTCGGTGAGGGCTTCCCGGGCGGCAGTTGCTCATTTATATTTTGGGGCATGCTCGGTGAGGGCTTCCCGGGCGCCAGATGTATTATTGGAAAAGAGAACTATGTGGAAATAAGAGAATTAATATGATTAGGTTTAGGGTAGAAGTCCAATAGGTGTTCTGCTTCGGTCCTCCGTCCTTGTATGTTTGTTTGATTGTTTGAAATGATTGCTGGATTGAGAATTTCTTGCAAGACATGTGCCTATGTATCCATTATATATTTATATATATTGCTTGATTGTGTGTGCTTAGGTTATATAATATAGATATAATATTAATTTTCTCAGTGAGGTTTGACTCCCCTCAATTGATTATTTTTTTTACAGGTTGTGTCCAAGAGTCAGACTACTCCTTGGCTGTCTACCTTGCAATTCCTTTCTCTGCAAGGTTTACTATTTTATTTGTTATTAATTATAGTTACTCCGCAGTTGTAGGAATTAGAGACGTGTTGATTGTATTAAAATAGCCATATGATTTGATTATATTCTTATTGTTTATTTTAAGTTGTTTTAGAAATTGATTTATATATAAAGTTTACATAATTTTAAGGTGAGATTGATATGGATAGTGTTTGCGTTAGGCTTGCTACGGGTTTTCGAGGCTTTAAGCCCACCCATTTCCTAGCGCCGGTCCGACCAGGATTTGGGTCGTGACAACTTCAAAGTGTCTCACTTTGGCCCTTTAAATTTTAAAAATGGTACAAAAATACCATTATTTCTAACAAAAATTAGTAAAATTAATATTTGTATAAAATGAGACCCATTGGAATGAGATTTATAAATTGATAATAACTAAAATACTAATTATTGCAAGAAACAACCTATTAATATGGAAAAAAATGAGTTTTCTTTTAACTGTGAATTATTTTAGTTGTTATAAATATATAATTCACACACTAATTGATCATATTTTACATACATTTGTCTCTACTAAATTTTGTTAGATGTAGGGGTATTTTTGTACCATTTTTTAATTTTAAGGATCAAAGCGAGACACTTTAAAGTTTAGGAGTTTAAGTGAGTTCCATTATAGTTTAGGGGATTATTTTTATCTTTTGCCAATTTTATTTAACCATGTGATTGTATTGTAAGCATGTTAGCACAAAATGGATTGAAGGTTGAATAAAGATACTAAATTTTCTTCTACTTGTACATTTTTTAAAATTTTTAATATTTTATCTGATAGAACTAAATACTTCTGTTTTTGTAATGGTAATTTATATTAATTATTTCTTTATATTATTAGACTTAAATAATAATTAATATTTTTTTAATAAACTTTTGCCTAGGGCCTCATATACCCTAAGAACGCCCCTGTAATCATCTTCTGCCCAAATAACTAATACAGTTAACCCTCTAAATTGATACTCTACAAATTAATAACTTCCATTATTTAATGAAAAATCAATCCACCGACTCCATGGAATGTGTATAATTTAATAATTCTACTATCTATTATTTAATACAAAATACTATATAAATACATGTAAATATTAATTTATAGAATCACCGTTCCCTATATAAACTCTATGCATGTTGTTTATTTTTCTAAGGTTATTTATATTTCTATATGTATATATTTAAAAAATACTTTATAATTTATAAGAAGTGAAATATTTTAGTAAAATATACCAAAAATTTCCTTTATTGATAACAAAAAGTCTTCTTTCACAATTTTTTTTCATATTAATTATATAAACTATATAAAAATATATAATAAATTATATGACATTTTTAAATGAATGTTCTATAAATTAATAACCTCTATTATTTAATACTTTTTTTGTTCTACGGATCATATTAATTTAGGGAGGTTCTACTGTATTGGCATTACATGAAGAAGACATAGTTGATTAAAAATAGAAGACTTTTTTTTTTAGAGGGACAAATAGAAAACTTTTATTAACCTTATCATTTCTTTTTCTTTCTTTCAATTAGTTTTTTTTTTTATCATTTTCTTTAATCTTTAATTTTTTTAAGATAAAGAGTTATTTGATTTATGTGTTTGGCTGGCGTTAAACTTCAATCAAAATAATTTAAATTTCTTTCCTTTTTATTTATTTCCGTATTTTTTCTTTATTATTTTATTTCCCTAATATTTCTTTTATTACTTTTTCTTCCCTATTTTTTCTTTTATTATTTTTTCCCATTTGCCACATAAGCAAGTTAACATGCATTTAATGGACAAGTTAAAAAACTTAACATAGGGGGCTTAATTGCACCACATTTCAAAACGTTAAGGGTTTGAATGATAAACTTTTTTCTTTAAAGGTTTATGTACTATCTGACAAATATTTAAGGGGCTTTTTTTTTTTGACCCTTTTGCCTTGTCTTTTTGAAATCTCTTTATTGCTTTCTCTTTTTTCCCACTAGACTAGATGGTTTAAATTGAGCATTTTATTTACGCTTTTGCTTTATTTAATTTTTTAGATATTTTATAAAATGTAAAAAAAAGCTTTGATAAATAAAATAAGGTAATTATTTAATTATGGAAAGACAATAAATAAATTGACTAAATTTTTTCATTTCGTTTTGATTTCTATAAGAGGGCAATAAAATCTAACAAAAAAACTAAACGATAAATTTAAATTAATCGCAAAAGGCTCTATTTTATTCTATATGATAATCCATAGTTAGTGTATATAAAAAATAATTTCATTTAATTCAAGTTGCATTGAACTATGGAAGTACCAAATTTAAATCCCTCTCTCCATTTATAAAAAAGAGAGAAGCTAATTTCATTTAATTCAAGTTGTTAACATTTTTTAATATGAACCCCTAAAATATCTTTTATAAATAGTTTCACATTTTTTATTTAAAAATTAGGATGGTTTTGAATGAAAAAAAATAATCGGAGATGAAAAGTAAAACATTAAAAAATAGTGTTCTCGATTATTTTAAGGAATAAATATATATTGCACCTTGAGGTTTGTACTATTCAATGATTTTTTCCCTTATATTTTTTCATTCAATTAAAAACACTATGTGCCTTCAAAAAAAAAAAAGAACACCATGAATTTTCATTTTAATTTTTTTATTAAATTTAATATGAGAAAAATATTAGTAATTATATTTAAAACAAATTTCACTCAATTAAAAACACCATTTATTTCACTCAAGTGAAACTCTTTTACATTTATAAAATATCTAAAAAATAATAAATAAAATAAAATGTAAATAAAATGCTTAACTTAAACCACTTACTTTACGGCAAAAAGATTAATATAAGCGTAATGAAGAAATTAAAAAAAAAAAGTAATTATAGAAGCCTAAGGGCAACTCTAACCGTGTGCCAAAATGGAGTAAAAGCCTTATTTTAGAGGAATATTGTCCTCCAACCGAGAGCCATTCTTACCGCTATTTTGCAATTCGTGAACAGTAGAAAGCCATATTTGACGGGCTACTGTGCTTACACTATTTTAATAAAATAATCTTTTTTTTTACAAAACTAATACTCTTACAATTTAATCCATATATAAGTGTTATAAAAGCTTACAATTTAATCCAATAATCTCAAATACAATTTAAATAATTATGATCTTAACTAAATAATTTTTATATTAAAAATTTATTAATATTGCCTTACAAATTGTTGTAATTTGTTTAACCCCGTATATTTTATTTAATTTTTCAAACTCATATATTTTACGTTGTTTGAGTAAAATATGTAATAACTTTCAATACATAGTAAATAATTAAGCCACACATACATTAATATTAATAGGAATTTTAGTGCAAGATATTGAAAAAAAAACTAGAACACACATTCGATAATATTACTAGTCAAGTACTATAACAATCAAATAACATGACTAAACAATTATACGTAACATGATTAAATGCTAATATGGAGTCAAGAAATTTAATAATCGGGTAGATCGGTTACATCTCCGTCAATATTAGTAAAATATTCACCAAAATTTGTATTTGATGAATGTGGTGGTGGTCGTGGATCTTGAGGTCGTTGTGACAACCGTTCATGAGTAATTCGTGCTTGTTCGACTGCATAATAAGCACGACGATTAGGATTGGTAATTTTAGCCAAGTCCATACGCATAATTCTACTTTCTTCTCTCCATTTTTTCAAAGCCATCTTTTCTCTCTCAAGTTCCATCTTATTGTTTTGCATTTTTATTAATGTTCATCTGTCTACACCTAATTTTTCCAATAACTCAACAAGTTCTTGATTTTCTTCACTCATTTTACTTATCTCAGATGAAGATTGTTCATCCATTTTCCTCTTTTGCTTTTGCCTTTTTTACCCCAATAGGTCTTTCCGATGAAGAACCACCAACATTATCATCATTCAAATTTATACTGAAATCAGAAAGTACGAGGGATTCCGGTAGTTGATATTCAACTGTCGGATTATCAGATGTTTAATAAAAATCTACGTGTTTTTTATATGAAAATTATCTACTGTTTAATAAACGAACCATAGTTTGAAGTATTCTAATATATTTAATATTTGTGTCTCGAAATTGAACCATTATTTAATATAATTTTTATTTTGTAATATACATAAAATGTATAAAAAGTAATTTGGATGTAAATGTATGAAAATAAATAAATTTGGATTGAATTAGCAAAGTTATTATAATAATAAAATATGTAATGAGAAAAGGATACTCAAAGAATATTTTATTTGATGTGAAATATAGAGTAAATGGTTGGAATAGAAAACACTATATTAATTCTGTTTTAATGTAAAGTTGACTCCAATATTTCATTTTAGAGTTAGGAGTTGGATATTGCCTAATATAAGCCATTAGATTTGGCCCTTACCCATCCTGCGGTTGCTAAAGCATCGTCCGCATGTGAGGGCGTGCTCGTACTAGCCGTTCCCAAAGATAAAGACCAGATGGACGCAGAACTGTCAGAAGGATTCAGGTAGCTGTTGGATTCACCGACTGATTAGACCTTTCGTTGCTCCCTAGAAAAAGAAAATGACGTTTTTTTGTTGCAACTTGAAAATCATTTCGCAAATAATTTATTACTTCCATAAGTTTTTAAAAAAAAAACTTAGGATCCATTTAGTTCACGGAATGAAATAGAATAGTTATTTTTAGGGAGTAATTAAATAAAAAATAAAATAGTTATTCCATATAAAATTGATATTTTTATATTTAATTTATCCTATAAATTATAGTTCTATAATTTCATAGAACACCAATTCTTTATAATATGTAAAGAATAGCTATTCCTAGTGCCATTGAATAGCTATTCTATTCCATTTAATGAACCAAACATCACCTTAGTTTGAAATAATATTTTTTGATAAATGAAAATAATATTTTAACACGATTTAAATTTCCTTAAAAAAATTAAATGTATATAGGGATATATGATTTTTAACTTATTTATTTAGTTTTTTTTTTCATACAAGTTGTATTTCAGACTTTGCAAATTACAACCCATGTTGCAGTTAGTCTTAGACAATTACAATTATATTTAGGGACCACAACGTGTTCGGGAATTTTCGGTGACTCCATTCCCTGTTTGCATCCCGCTTTCCACCTTCTACCTCCATTCCTTTCTCGGCGGGATTGAACTTCACTTACCATTCCCGATTTATTCTTCTATTATATTTATAAGCATATAATATTTTATTTATTTAATATTTTTAATTAAAAATGATAAATAAAATTTAAAATGAATGTACATCTATTAAAAATACATCAACTTAAAAAATATTAATACATATTGTAATATTAAAATATATAAACAAATCTATAAAATATAAAATAAAATTATAAAACCTTGAATATAATAATTTTATAAAACAAGGACTTAAAATATTTGTGATAAAATAAATTTAAACTATTTAATCATAGTTATTAATTTTTAATATATTTTTCCTTTTTATTTATATAGATAAATGTATGTGTATATATATAATTTTTTTCAAACGGGGTCGAAGATTTATGAATTTCCCATCTCCGGAACAACTCAGAATTGGTAGTTAGGTTCCCCATCGAATTCGAGAGTTTTTGCCATCCCTAGTTATACTCTCGCTAATAAAATTTATTTACATGTATTCTATCTTGTTATGATATCACGTATATAAGTTTTTACATATAATTTTAATTCTACTACATAGGTTATTTTTGATAATTTGGTGAGGATGAGTCTTGAATTCAAGACTTTTCACCCCATACCTTCCAGTTCACCATTACATAGGTTATTTGATTTGTAAAAATACGTTCGAAATTTTTAGAAACATTATTAAATAGAAAAAAATTGTGTTCTTTATAGAATACAAATTAATCAATATTTCTTTTATCAATTTTCATCTTATCTTATTCAGAGGCACTTTTTTTAAGAAGAATATATGATTTCATTTATAAATAGTAATACGACATCTATAAAATAAAATATTCATAAAATCTAATACAACAATATAATATAAGAAGATGAATTATCTATATTATTAAAAACAAATTGACTCGACTTCAGGAGCATGACTATGAACTTGTGGTGTAAATTCTTTAGTGACTTAATATCTTTTCAATAATGGAGATCCACACATCCTATATTATAGTATACTAATGGTAAATCTTCAATCGATAGATTATATCGAAATCCTAGTAAAATATGAGAAGAAAAACTCACACATAAAATGAGAAAAATGAAACTTTCATTGAGAGAACATATATATACTAAATTATGAAAATATCCAGTTTATTATGGTAAATAAAAAAAAACAGATCTATCATGGGCCTTGGACAAAACAGTGATGGAAGTTTTTTTCCCCCGAGAAAATAGAGAGACTTACCGACACTTTTACATGGAGTATTTAATATTATAATACAATTGACGTTGCCATATACGACCATTTCAGATATTTCCAGATAAATATACTTTAATTGGCAATATATCTATGGGTGTTTGCAGTTCGGATTGTGCAGATTACTTTTAATATTCAATTCAACCAACTACTTATGGGTTATAATTTTTTAAATCAATCCAACTTACGGATATAGATAAAACCACCCAAACTAACCCATATATAGCAGGTTGGATTATGTTTGACAATTTCACAGTTTCTATTAAAATAATTTATTTGAATATTTATATTTCCTTAAAAAAGAATTTGTATATTTATTTTTAATTACTACAAATATTTGTTTGAACACACATATTTGATATTCATGCCATAATTTTCGATTCAAAAATAGCTATAAGCTATATAAGTATAAACCGATTGGAGTTACAAGTTCAAAATTAATTATAAATTCATTGGCATTGTAAACTTTACGATAATTTTGGGTTGGGTAATTTTGGCATTATAAATAATTAGATTATTGAAGGAAGAAAAAATGAAAGGAAAGGAAATTTAATTGGAGAAATGAAAAGAAAAGGAAAAAAAGAATATAAATCACATTTCCTCTACTATGTTTGGATGGGGCGGAGTCAGAACTTGCACATGGGGGTCAAAATTAAGGGTGAATATTGGGTTTTCAGTTTGATTATTTCGGTTTAAATTTTCTCACTCTTTTAAATCGAACTGAACCAAATAAGAAAAGTTTGTTTTAGTTTTCGATTTTTATTGTAAAATTTCAGTTTAATTTGGTTGTTTCAGTTAAAATTTATAAAATTAATAACCAAACCGAACTAAATTTAAAATTTCAGTTGGTTTAGTTTTGCTCACCCTTAGCCCAAACTAAAAAAAAACATATATCTCTTATATTTTATGGTTTATTTATAAAAAAATTTATATGATATAGAATGATAAAAGAGTTACTCCCTGTATTCCAAATTAGGGATAATAGTCTTTTATATCCTCACTTTTGCTTCAAATTTCAATTATATCCTCACCTTTGAACTGTTCCAGTTTGGTCCATCATGCTTGCGATTTGTTTCAAATCTATCAAATACTGACGTGTCACATTTTGAATGGTGTCACGTGTCCAAAATGGTTCCAAATGACACTGTTGGATGTTGGATATGTCAGCAAAAATTATATGATTGAATATATTTGAAACAGAAGATAAATGATTGGATAGATTTGAAACAAACCGCAAATATGGCGAACCAAATTAGAATGATTTAAAAGTCAAGATATAATTGAAATTTGGTGAAAATGTGAGGACATATAAGAGTATTATCCCTCCAAATTAACTATACTTTTTAAACTTTTTTTTTCTAATTTATACCATTTTAAGAAATCAATAAGTTAACTATTATTTTTTCCACTTTTATACTCTCAGCTGCTTTTGCAATACCCAAAATTTTAACTATCGTAAACTCCTAACGGTTTGAACAAAATTGTAGTTTTTGAATCATTTTAGCCAATTTATGCACTTTTTCTTCAATCTAACTTTATATTCATTCATAATATACTTAAATAGACCTTAAAAATCAATTTAGAAAAATTATATAAGTCAAATACAAAAAAGTTACTATTGGGGCAACAATTATGCAAAAACAAAATTAAAATTCATGTTTGAAAACTTAAATTATTTCACCACTTAAACAAATTAGTTTTGGTCTGAATTTTGTAGGGTTTTTAGGGGACTTATTAAGGTATCAAATGGTCAAAAATTTAGAGAAAATACTGTCTATTAACTAGCTTCAAATGACGTCACAAATTGAAGTAAAACAGTCCCAAAATTTAAGACAGTGCAATAAATGTTTTAGATAGTAGTTTAACTCTAACTCCTCATCATTTAAACGACAAATATATATTCACATTCTCATACAAAAAATCATACATACACTAGACTTACATATAATCAAATTAAATTCTAACTTAGCTAATCTAAATTAAGCACACATATTCAATCCATAAGGTAAGTTGAAACAAACCTTAAACATATTTATAATTATCAAGATAACCTTAAATATCATATACTAGGTTATTAATCACATCACACATACTTTATACTCATATTTTACATCCCCAAAATGCCCCGTGCAATATCTATTCTCCTCCGGCCCACCTGAAATGCTTGATGATGCGAAACGCAGGAGTTGCATGATTTTGACTATCAGCTAGCAAAAGTCCTGAAAAATATGCCAAAGGGTGAGCTGGCTACTCAATAAGCATTTAACAAATCAAATAACAAGCACCTTAAGTAGGAATCATCCAAACTCACATCAAGATAATGTATACAACCCAGCACTTTACGCAATACAAAATACCAAAGCAACCATTTATACGAAAATTAACAAACATACACAATTCAATCACAATATCAGGTGGATGACTCATCCTCACTAAATCATTTTCCTCATTCTTTCACAAATGTGAATAGGTGGCCACGGACGAGACTATCCCACTTGCTCAGTCTCGCCATCCCTCGACAGGCAGCTATCCCACCGGCTCAACTTACCCGAATCACACAACCCATTTTCCCCCGAGTTAATACAAACCCATTTCAACATGGCTCAATAGCAATACTTATTTCCATCATAGCACAACTTATTAAATCTTACCAAATCATCATACAATCACATACCCAATAGCCATCCAAAATCACAATACATATTTATGTTAAACATAAATTCAAAACCATATCACTCAATACATAAACAACACACATCCAAGTTGGAATTTTCCACTCAACACACTTATCATTTAATAAGCTAAATTCTTACCAAATCACAGGCAAATTCAAAGGTTTGAGTTATCCCTTTCTTCACCAATAATTCCTTTGCCTTTGGGGTCACCTAAACAATAAAATTCAATAACATACACACACTTAAAATCACACATAACACATAATCATCAAAACAGAATTATTTCCCCCAATTCCTAAATCACCATAGGTTTACTAATCAATTCAAAGTAGAATTTAATACACAAAAATACACATATATTTATCAATCATTAATCT
>CANYLF012213100.1:0-16971 GCA_948193215.1 Bocquillonia castaneifolia
TGGATGGTCTCCTCCTTGAACCAACTCAAGAAACAAATGGAGAAGGAGAAAATCAAGGCAAAGAAGCTACCTCCATTAACTCCAATATTGAGGGGGAGATTGGTCAAATAAGTGAAGAAAGTTCACAATAACTTCCCCAACATTTGCAAGCACCACTAAGCAATGTTCACAATCTTCTAAGCGATTGGCAATTTGTCAAAGCTCATCCACAAGATCTCATCATTGGTGAGACATTAATAGGGGTAAGCACACGAAACCAACTCTAAGCCCTTAACAATCTATCATTCCTATCTCAAATTGAGCCAAAGACTATTAATGAGGCTATTAATGATGAGAGTAGGGTCCTTGCTATGCAAGAAGAACTCAACCAATTTGAGAGAAATAAGGTATGGAACTTAGTTCCAAGACCTAAGCATCATCCTATTATTGGCACTAAGTGGGTGTTTAGAAATAAACTCGATGAGCAAGGTGCCATTACTAGGAACAAGGCTAGGCTTGTGCCTAAGGGCTATAACCAAGAGGAGGGCATAGACTATGATGAGACTACTTTTGCCCCCGTAGCTAGATTAGAAGCCATTCGCATATTGCTTGCATTTACATCATACATGGATTTTAAGCTTTTTCAAATGGATGTTAAAAGTGCATTTTTAAATGGCTTCATAGTGGAGGAAGTTTATGTTGAACAACCTCCGGGTTTTGAGGATCATGTTTTCAAACTCACTAAGGCTCTCTATGGTTTAAAACAAGCTCCAAGGGCTTGCTATGAGAGACTCAGTTTATTTTTAATTAAAAATGATTTTCAAAATGGCAAGGTGGATACAACTTTTTTTATCAAAAGAAAAGGGGATGATATCCTAATTGTTCAAATTTATGTTGATGATATTATCTTTAGTGCTACTAATGTTTGTTTGTGTGAAGAGTTCTTAAAGTGTAAGACAAAGGAGTTTGAAATGAGCATGATGGGGGAGCTTAAATTTTTCCTTGGATTGCAAATTCACCAAGCAAAGGATGGAACATTCATCAATCAAGCCAAGTACACTAAAGTGCTCCTCAAGAAGTTTGGTATGGAGAGTAGCTCAACAAGCAAAACACCCATGGCTACAATAACCAAACTTGGGAAGGATGAGAGTGGCAAACCCGTTGAGAAAAAGTGATATCGAGACATTCGTGTGAATATAGCCTTAAAACAATATCATATTCATTGTCTTTGAGTTGATTTTTTTAACATTCAAGCATCTTATGTGAGCAATCATGCCCAAAATTCATGAATTTTTATGCATTTTTAAGGTCTTTGCATATTAAAATCCTCAAATATAAGTTTTCCCTCTTTATTTCAAGGTTTTTGGTGCATTTTTGTTGACAACAAGCTCATTATGGCTCTTAACAATGATCATTATGTCAACAACGATCATTGTTAAAGCAACAAAAAACTCGTTGTTAAGCCTAAAATTTTTTAAAAGGACATGAGAGTTACACGAACTCGTGGCTTTTGTAACAACGATCGTTGTCACTTAACAACAAACTCGTTAATATCAGCAATGATCGTTGTTACTAGAAAAATCTCATTTTTAAAAAACAAAAGTTCATTTTTTTGCAAAAACACAAAATCGTGTTCTCTCTCTTCTCACTCGTTCTCTCTTACTCAAAATCACTATTTTCATCTTCTCCTACCATTAATTGATGCTTTTGAACCATTTTAAGTCGCAAAAACTCAATTTTAACCTTATTTTGGAAGATTAAACACCAATTCAAGGTTTTTAATTTCTAATCTCACTTAGGGTTTTGGTTTTGTTTTTTTTCAAAATTCATCTTTTCTGGCATTTTCTTTTGCATTTGAGTGTTGATTGGGTTATATTGCTATGGTTGGAGAAAAAAGAAGTGCTAGGAGAGCAGTGCAACTTAAGGAATTAAAGGAAGATAGAGAAATCAATGCCAATCCTCCTCCTCCAAGGCCCGATGCCTAGACATGCTTCTAATATTCATCGATTAAGGCTAACTCTCTCTAGAGGCATAGACAGTCCAAGTACACCTTACTAAAATGGGTAAAAGGTCCTATGAACAATCAAGATACATGTGTAGGGCTACTATAAAGACTTTGGACATTGAGGCTAGAGTAGATGAAGCTTTAGCTTTTCTAGGATTGACTGATATGGCATTTGAGGCTAGAATTACATATCCATCATTAGTGAAAGAATTTTTGGCATCATATGATTTGAACCTGACTGTTGACACCCCTGAGAGGCCCAAGAATATGTGCTCTTTTTATTTAATGGGCAATAGATACATACTGACCCCTACCCAGTTTGATGCTACACTTGGAATTAAGACTATTGGTCATGTTAGCATTGCTCTAGGGTTCAATATGCATCAAAGGACTCCTTTTTTGAATTCTATAGCTGCTGATTCCTTTAAAGGTGGTACTACTGCTCTATCTCTTGTTAGGAGCAGATTTCACTGGTATTTGCATCGGTTTTTATCCTATTCAATCCTATCTAAGGGGAAGAGCAATGAGAAGATAAATAATAAAGAATTATTTCTTATCTATTATTGGGAGAAGAGGCAACCGGTACAGGTAGGGAGATTTTTTCAAGTATGCCTGGAGGATGTTCCCCACTACAGCAAGGGAAGTATCAATATTGAAGGTTATCTCACTCTTCTGGCTGAGCTCTTGGGAGCTTTTGGTCTTGATGGCTCCAATAGACCTCGAGATGGTCTTTCTCCTAGAGAGATCCTTCTTGGGATGAATCTGATCAAGAACAGCAAAGTCTTCTTCAAATTGGGTGGCAAATGGGGTTCTCCACATAAGGTGTCTTCAAGTTCAGTCACCGAACAACCTCCAGCTTTTGCATCTCAGACACAGTCTAGCCAGACTTCACAGGCAGCTAATGATCTCACTGCTCTCTATCAGGAGATAGAAGAGGATGTAAATGCTGGATTTGATGGATTTAGGGCTGAACAGGCGGCGGCTGCTGCTGCTGCTGTTACTACTACTGCTGTTATGGGTACTGGTACTTTTGATTTAGGACTAGCCATAACACATTCATATCCATCCTGCATTTCTCTTTAGCTTTCATGCTTTTATGCTCTTACACACATTTACTTTAACTATTTTAGGCTTTCTTTTGGTTGTTCATCTCATGTTTGATACATTTTACCTTCTCTCTTCCCTTTTTTATGTTGCCAAAGCAGGAGAATGGGTGTTGGTGTGTGGTTTATGTGTTATTTATGTGACTTATGCTATGTTATATGTTTGTTTATGTGGCAATGTTAATGTTTGTTTATGTGGCAATGTTATTCTATTTCGTGTGCATCTTTTGAGGGGGAGTTTTGCGCATTTTACCTCAAAATTCTCTCAAAATGGACTTAGGTTTGTAACATTAAAAAGGGGGAGATTGTTGACCTATTCAGGCAACTAATTCTTATTTTGATGTTGATCATTAACCTAAGTCCAAGTAATTAATATTGGCTTCAGTTTTAATCTCATTTCAGCATTGTTCAAGTTTTTATCCTTTAGAACGATCGTTGTTGAACCAACAACAAGTTCATTGTAAACACAACAATCGTCGTTGACTCAATAAAGATTGTTGTTGGTTTTCAGCTTTTTGGCACAAAAGAAACAAAAAAACATACTAACTATGGAGAGTTAACAACGAACGTAGAAACGAGCTCATTGTTGATTAACAACGATCATAGTGAAGGATCAACGAGCTCATTATCCTTCTACCAGCCCAGCAACAACGAACTCATGTAGTTAATAACGAGTTCATTATAATTGACAATGAACTCATTGTTAGCTAACAACGATCGTTGTCACTTTATCTGATGCATTTAATGACCCAATTTTGAAGAGAGAGAAAAGAAGAGAATGGTAATATTTTGCATTAAATGCTCTCCAATGGTCAAGAAATTAAGTTGGAGTTTAAAAGCAAGTCTCTAACTCATTTTGAAGGTAATCAACATCTTTCAATCATTTAATTAAGTGCTAATTACTTCATTTGAGTTGGAAACCCTAATTTTTATTTTATTATGTTATTGTTGATTCAGTTGAGCCTTGTGAGCTCTTGTAGTTCCTTGTAAAGCTAGCTCTTGGTGAGTGAGGTTTAGGAATTATTTTGTAGAAAAGTTTAAGTGTTATCCTAGGCTAAAAACACTTGGGTCAAGGGTTTCTAGTGAGAGAAACACTTGGGATAGGTTTTAGTGGGTTAGCCTAGAGAAAAACCACTTTATAAGGTTTAGAGTGATCAGAAACTCTTGTAATCAATCTTGATTGATAGTGAAATACCCAATTGGTGATTGGGGAGTGGATGTAGGTCTTGTTTGTGTTCGAACCACTATAAATCCTTTGTCTTGTGATTAATTGTTCTATTAAGTTTTAATTTTTGAATTATCCACTAATTCACCCCTGTGGACAGAGCGCCCGGGATGCAGTCTTAATTGCCGATGCCCGTTGGTTGGTGTCTAATGGCAATGGTGACATACCCACTAGATAGATTTTATGAAAAATGTGGAGTCGCCACCCGAATTGCTTCGGGATCACCTAGTGATTAACAAAGGAGTAGATTCCTTTTCGGAAAAATCTCATTCGTCATCACACCAGATGACTTCTAGGTTCGGAATGAGTCATCCATACTTGGGGCAATTTCCCATTTAATTAAGTAATGAGGTCATTATTTCCTACCAATGACAAACAATATAAAGCGATAAAATCACCCGGAAAGTAGGATGCGATAAATGGGCACGCCTAATACTGTTTCTAATCAATTTTAGTTCTGCATTAAGTCCACTATAATTAACCCTAATTGATTAAGTGCAATTTGCTGTATTGTGGTAAGTTTCTACTGGTTTTAGTAGTACTTAATCGGATGGATTATTCCCTTATTTATTTAAATGTGAAATATCCATAGTTAGTTTCTAACTTATTTTTATTTTTATTATTTTTTGTTAATATTTGCACATTAATTTATTTATTATTTACACGAGATAATTGGAATGGCAATAATACACATACACCCTTAAAGAGAGGAAAGGTGAAATGAATTTCTACCATTTTTATTTACTTATTACTGAATTGATTAATTAAATGTCCGATTAATTATTTAACAAAAGAAGATCTAGGTGATTTACATAAGAAATAAAGAAATCTTACCGATTGACCGATCTACCCGGGAGAGGATAAATCGATTGACCTTGAAGCTTCGGTAGTCGATCCACCGCATGTTTTTCGAGTTGATTCTTGACATGTTTATTACATGCCTTTTAAATATAATACATAAAAATGATAGACATAATTCTAAAGAGCCTATCAATATCCTATCTATTTTAACCTAGCAAGAATTACATTTTTTTTATAAAGTGTACAAAAAGCTGCCTCAAATATAGCACTAAAATATCAAGGGTACTTTGGGCATAAATTTGATGGAATTAGACAAAACTCAAGACACAAAAATTAAAGTAGACATCCTGAACTTCATTTTAGGCTCAAGAATTTCTCGATTTGGAGCTCGGACTGCAGAGATATGCCCTTTACAAGTTGGACCAAGATCCTGATCTCTCTTTCGAACTGAAGCATCATAAACATCCGGCCGGATATTCAAAATGGACCAGACTCAATTAAGTAGGTAGGTTGGGACATCCGTGGGGGCTCGATCATTCGGCCGGACCTTTGTAAACATCCGACCGGATGTTTGAATGTCCAACCGAACTTGTAAGTCGTCTTCTCCAAGCGGTTTTCCCTGTTTTACTAAGTTTTATCATATATACACAGTATATTAGCTATTGATAATTCATACAGACTCCTAAGGATACGTTTTGAATAGTTAAAACAAATTATAACAATAACTAAAAATCCAATAAAAAAAAGACATTGTGAAATTTTAGAATAGGTTGTAGGAGTTCAAAACTTGAAGGTAAGAAGTCCAAAACACTCCTGGTTTCACCTAGAACTCATATATGTGATCAGAATATCAAACAAAAATTGGTAAGAAAAATACGTAAAAATTACAAAATATAACAAAAAATAATAAAAATAAGAAAATGGTTAGTCTTGATGCATGAATGCTCTGTGGATGGTTGGTTGCCCTCAGAATTAAGATTAGTTACCGATTCTGGTAAGAAAATGAGCTGTTGAATTATTCAAAACCAAAGAGAATATTTGGCTGAAGGAAATGGTTAATTTTACTCTGTTTTTTGTGTTTTTTTGTCTGAATAAAACCTTATTCCAACCCTCTTCTCCAGCCTCCATCTCATTCTATTTATAGCCATAATGGATTAGGGTTTGTTGCAGAAGGAATCTGCCTTTCCTCAATGGGGTGAGGTGTAACAAATCACCTCCATTACCCCCTTTCGAAACGTGCAGACAGCCTTATTTTTTTTAAAAGAAATCTTGAACATCCGGTCGGACCTATGAACATCCGGCCGGTCCTTTGAACATCCGACCAGATGTTCATTTTGGGCCTGGTGGTTTTTGGGCTCAAAACGATTTTCTAGTTTATGTGGGCCGTATTTAAGGTTCGAATAAATATTTAAACACTTGTTCGGACCCTAAATTACGCCAAAAAATATATTTTGAAAATATTTAGTGCATTTGAAATAATTCTTATTTTCTTCAGCTGATTTCTACAAGAAACTGGGTAACAAAATGGTCCAAAATAGACCGTATTCATCACTGGGCTCCCGTGCCGCTTCCACGTACCTGCATCCAAAAATTCAGTGTCTATAGTTTGGCCCTGCTTTATCGGAGTTTAGCAATGTTTGGATAAACATGCATAAATGAATGTCAGAGCAAACAAACATAAACAAACCTGTCAAAAGGATACAGTATGTGTGTTCTGGCTAGGGGTTCGATAGTCGTCGCCGATAAGTGGGAGACAGTCTGACTCCCTAGATAGTAATCACCGATATGTTAGAGGTAGCCCGTCTCCGTAGATAGTCGTCACCGATAAATCGGAGGTAGTTCGTCTCCGTAGATAGTCATCACCGATAAGTTAGAGGTAGTTCATCTCCGTAGATAGTCATCACAGATAAGTTAGAGGTAGTTCGCTACCGACTTATGTGTCTGTGATTCTAGGATTTGAAGTTGGCTTGTCGTCCCCTGAGATTTTGAAGTTGAAGATGACCTATTGTCTTCAGGACTCATTCTATTCCTGAAGGCTGTTCTGATATTTTGAGGGTGACCCGTTGCCCCTTGAGTGTTTTTGAAATTTTTTGAAGGTGACTCGCTGCCCATGGATTTGCTGAATGATGAGGAAGACCTGCTATCTCCTTGGAGTTCATTGGATTGGTAGAAGGTGACTTGTTGCCCCCGGTTTCTGGTTCTATGAAGTCAGATTGTCATATTTTGGATTAGTTTTGATTTCGAAGGTGACTTGGTGCCCTTGAGATTTGCTCTTGACATTCTTTTCAGTTGTAAGAAGATTAAGATTCCTCTACAGTGTTGGTTTGGCTGACTATTTTCTTCCAAGGACAATCACTCGTCAAGTGAGTCATTGTTCACGTCGCTCTCCTGATGTTGTCATAAATTGATAATTAAGTGGCCTCGTTTTGCCCCCGAGTTTCAATAGCCTTGCCCTGCTCCGTTTGCGGATATGTTAGCCTGTATGTGAATGGGATTTTGCCTGCCCCCAAGCTTTCTGTTGCCTTGTTCTCTTGACTCATCCTAGATGTCCATGTCAGCACTTGACTAATTAATCTCACATCGGTGTTTCCTTGTACGCATGGTTTCTATGATGGAGCACCCCTATCAGTCTTGTATTGATATTCCTGTACTCTGGTGAAGTCAGTTTGTTCCCTTTGCCTTGTCGGGTTGGAGTTGTTCATCGTGTCATGTCGAAGAAGACTCTAGTTATCACAGGGCTGTTTCCTTAGCAAGAATGCTCTCGTTCCTTTTGGTTGAACCTTTGTGATTTTCTTAGTTTCATGTACGATGTATGCGTGTATGCATGATATATGTGATGTGACTTTATAGGACGTGTAATGTTAGTCATATCTCCTATTTGTGTATGCATGAATGCATGAAAATGCATGAATTTTCAGCCTTCTTTACATCGTAAATATCCGATCAGATGTTTGAAGGTTCTATCGGACCTTTGAACGTCCGGCCAGACCTTCAGTCCCTGCACGTAGCTTTTTTGGCATCTGTCTGTTGCTTCACCAGGTATTACTCCATTTATTCCTTCCTTCTTATTTCTGCTAAAGGCTTTCCCTTTATGTGTATGCCACCCTATGGATCAATGAGAGGTGACTTGTAATCCACATGCATGTAATTTATTTATATTATGAATTGCCTCACCATTCCCATAGCCCTATTTTTCTTTTCTTTTGCCCATAGCTCCTTTTGCTTCTTCCATCATTTTCTCTTGTTCTTATTTCTTGCTCTTGCGATGAGTTCGTTTCTTTCTCCTGCCCCTTCAAGGATTAAGGGTCTCATCAGAGAGCTTTTGGATTCCAGCCACAAAAAATGGAACTACTTGCATGATTTTGCCCTGTTTTTGCTGGTTTCTATGAGGGTTATAACACTCGATGAATGCTTTCTTAAGAGTGTTGCTAAGTGTTGGAATCACCGAGATCATGTGTTCCGCTTCAAGGATATCGAAATATGCCCCCTGCCTGAAGAATTTGCTGCTATTCTGGGTAAAAGTTACGTTTCCCTTTCAATTCCTGCAACCTTGCTAAGCTTGGAGTTGAATTTTCCTGCCTTCATGGTTCCGCCTTTTGACTTGCCGCCACAAACCCTACTGTCTTACATAAATCAGGGGATGTTAACTCTGCCTGAGTTATTGGAACATTGCAGACATAAAACCACTGGTTGTTTTTCTTGGCGGAGAATTCTTGCTTTCTGTTTGTATGCAGCTTACTTGTTGGTTGACCCAGACGGTATGGGTGATATTCAAATTGCTCATATCATCAGTTAGGTGGAGGCAGGTACAGATCCTTTTCCTGTTATTTTAGCTAAAACATTTATTGGTCTAGACAGTGTTTCTCAGGGTGGTCGGTTTAAGGGTAGTCCGATGCTTTTATAGGTAAATGGTGGTTTTTTTTTATTTCTGTGATTATTATTTGTTGTTGTTGTTGTTGTTGTTATTATTTATTATTATTTATTATTATTATTATTGTTTGACTGTCAATGTTGTAGATTTGGCTGAGGGAAAGGTTGGGCCTTTTGGAGATTCCTAGGAGTTTGAACTCCTACACGTCCAGGCAGTTGATGACCCATCATCTTTCTCGCGCTGCACTTAATCTGACAAAAGCTGAATGGGATGACTTTCTGAATAACAGACATGAGGATGATATCTGCTGGCATTGTCCATAGTGGTCCCTGATAGAAGTGACGGTAGAGTTTTTTGACAGGTGCGTTCCATTAGCCAGGCTTCACCTTTTCAGTTTAGGCTCTGTCGCCAATGCGGGCAAGTTCAACGCATTACACCTATACTACCTGACTTTAAGAGCTCTCCCCTACAGCCCCAGTTGCTCGATCAGATCCGCTATGGGTGGGGCGGTAGACGCCGACTTATCAATGTGACTTTCCACAGTAGTATTGTGACTGATGATCTTTATAAGGCCTGGGTTGTGTTGCAGAATCAGGAACCATCCGCCTCCTGTCCCCGGGAAATGACCCTGTATAATGCAAGCAGAATGCCATACGGAAACACCGGGTGTTAGGTGGTCTCATATCCGCCCTTTGCATGTACTTTGAAATTGTTTTCTTTTTTCCTTTCAAGCAAATGTAAATATTTCAATATTATCATAAATAAGACAATGTTTACCAATAATTCTATTTTATTAATATAATGCACTCTTTTATTTACAAAAGCGTACTGCACTGATTGCGCATAACATGCCCCCTGTTACCAACCGTCCTTTACAGGTTTTCCAGCTGGAAATTTTCTCTCAAATCATTATTATCATTTTTTTTATTATAGGTAGTATTTCTTCAGCCTGTCCATGTTGATGGGTTGAGTGAATTCATTGCCCTCCAAGTCTGAAATCTTAACTGCCCCCTTTGGTAGAACTTTCATGACCAGGTATGGACCTTCCCAGGTTGGCTTGAACTTGCCTCGGGGATCAAAAGGAATAGGCCTAGCCTGCTTCAGGACCCAGCCCCCCTCTTTAATGGCGCGGGGCTTGATGCTCTTATTGAATGATCTGGCCATCCTTCGTTGGTACAATTGGGTATGGTAGAGGGCTTTCTTTCTATTTTCCTCCAAAGATAACAACTGCCTGTACTTCTTTTCTGCCCACTTAGTCTCTGGCAACTGTGATTCTAACACTACCCGAAGTGACTTGCATTGCATTTCCATTGGAAGTACTACTTCATCCTCATACACCAAAGAGAAAGGTGTTTGTCCTGTTGCACTTCTGATGGTGGTGTTGTATCCGAAAATGGCATATGGTCATTGCTCTGACCAATCTTTGTACGTTCTGACCATCTTTGCTAGTATCTTTTTGACTGTCTTGTTGGCAGCCTCAACAGTCCCGTTAGCATGCGGTTTGTAAGGAGATGACTTATGGTGTTCTATACCATTTTCTTTCAAAAAGTCAGTTATTTCCCCTTGAAATTGCACTCCATTATCTGATACTATGTGATGAGGAAGCCCAAACCTGCATTTGATCTTCTTGGCTAGGAATTCAGACATGCTGTGTGCAGTAACAGTTAGGAACGAGACAGCTTCAACATATCTGGTAAAGTACTCGACTGCCACAATGATATATTTATGACCATTGGAAGTAGTGGGCTTTATGGGTCTTATGATGTTGATCCCCTAGGCAAAAAAAGGCCACGGGGAAGCAAGATTGTGTAATTCCGAAGGTGGGATATGAATCTGATCTCCGTATATCTGACAGCTATGGCATTTGCGAACAATTCTAGTGCAGTCCTTGTCCATGGTATCAAAGTAATATCCCTACCTCTGAATCTTCAATGATGATACAGGCCCACTCATATAAGGCCCACAAACTCCTGCATGAACTTCATTCATGATTCCAGCAGCTTCCTCTTTTGTGACACATCTAAGAAGTACTCCAGCAGGTGATCTTCGATATAACACGCCTTTATGGAAAGTGTAGTTCCGGGACTGGAGTCGTATGGTGAAGTGTTGTTTGCTTGTTGATTCCTCTAGGTATTCCCGTGTTTCCAGGTATCTCAAGACATCATAGAACCAGGGCTTTTCTTGAGGCCCGGTAGAGCATACTATCTCCTTCTTCAGGTAACATGGCTGTTTAGTTTTTGTCATCACTTGAGGCTTCATCTGTGTTTTACTAGGATCCTCCAATACTGAGGCAAGCGAGTCTAGAGCATCAGCCATTTGATTTTCTCCTATTGGTAGGTGAAACATGTTACATTTCTGGAAGTAGCTTCTGACCCGCTGCAGGTGCTCAACATACGGCTTCAACTTTTCATCTCTAACTTCCCATTCATCCGTTGCTTGATTGACTACTAATTTTGAATCCCCGTAGACTAAGATTTCTTTAGCTTCTGCCGAGCTTACAGATTCTAATCCGAAAATACGTGCTTCATATTCAGCCATGTTATTGGTGGCTAGAAATTATAACTTCTTAGCAAGTGGAATTTGCTCCCCTGTAGTTGTTATGAGTAGTATACCAATCCCTGCTCCTTTATGGTTTACTGCTCCATCGAAGTACAAAATCCATCCCTGAACTTCTATTGTATTAAGTCCTTCATCAGGGAACTTAAATTCAAATTGTTCATCTGACTCCTTTGGATTGAGAGCCTAGAATTCAGCAATTGCCCGCCCCTTAATTATCTTCTTAGTCATGTACCGGATGTTGAACTCAGTCAATAGCACCAACCATTTAGCCAGTTTCCTAATTAGGACAAGGGCTTCATACAGGTACCGTAGAGGATCTATCTTTGCCACCACTTCCACTTGGTAGGATTGAAAATAATGTCGAAGCTTGCGAGTAGCCCAAATGACCATCAGATAAGTCTTCTGGACTACATCATACTTGGCCTCGTAAGACAACAACTTCTTACTGAGGTAGTATACCGCATGCTCCATTCCTGCCCCATCTGCTTGAGCTACCATTACACCAATGGCTTCCTCTTCCAATGCCATGTATAAGATCAATGGTCTCCCAACTTTAGGAGGTTACAGTATCGGTGGATTGGATAGGTATTGTTTTATCTTCTCGAACGCCTCCTAGCAATTGGAGTTCCATTCTTTGGGTTGGTTCTTCCTTAATAGCTTGAAGATAGGATCACAAACCATGGTTAATCATGATATAAACCTGCTAACATATTGGATCTTCCCCAGGAATCCTCTGACTTCTTTTTCTGTCTTCAGGGGTGACATTTCTTGAATGGCCTTGATCTTGTCTGGGTCCACCTCAATCCCCTTCTGGCTGACTATGTGCCTTAACAGTTTTCCTTCTGTTACCCCGAATACACACTTTGCTGGGTTTAGTCTCAGATTATATCTGGCTGCTCTTGTTAAGAATTTTTCTAGGGCATCAAAGTGTTGCTCCTGAGTAGGGGATTTAACCATTATATCGTCTACATAGACCTCCACTTTCTTGTGCATCATGTCATGGAACAAGGTTGTAGCCAGCCTTTGATATGTTACCCCTACGTTTTTGAGTCCGAATGGCATCACTGTGTAGTAGTAAGTACCACACAAAAGACGTCTTCATCTTGTCAATCACGGCCATCATGATTTGGTTGTACCCGGAATACCCATCCATGAAAGAGTACATAGCATTAGCCGCCGCACTGTCAATAAGCACATCAATGTGAGGAAGGGGAAAATCATCCTTCGACGATGCTTTATTCAGCTCTCTGAAATCTGCACACATTCGGACTCTACCGTCTTTCTTAAGAACTGGGACAATATTGGCCAGCCATTCTGGATATTTAACCACCTCTAAGAACTTTGTTTTCAATTGCTTGGCTATCTCCTCTTTAATCAACTGTGCCCATTCTCGTCTCAACCTCCTAAGCTTCTATTTGACTTCCTTTTTGTTGGGATCAGTAGGAATGAAATGTTCGGCTATGCTTCTGTCAACCCCAGGCATGTCTACGTGGGTCCAGGTAAATACTTCCTTCCATTTTTTAAGGATATGTTCAAATCTCACTCTCTCTTCAGGGGTCACATTAGACGCGATCAATATTTCCTATGGTGTTTCTTTTGTACCTAAATTGAATGCATTTGTTTGCACAGAATTAATGTTAAACATGCTTATGATATATTAATGAAATGCACAGTGTCATCAAGATGAACATTACACAAGTAAGCAAAGTCGGTGTTTATATCATTGACCTTGGAAACCAATACTTCCTCCTCCTCAAAGAGGTTAGGAGTTATTACATCAACAGAATAAAAATGTTCCATAAGTGCATCAAGAATAAAGGCATCAACATCAGAGAAATCAAGCTGGGCCTCTTCTTCCTTGACATCTACAAATTCTTCCTGGATCACTAGTGTCTCCATCTTAGCAGTCAGTCCCTCAGTAATAAGCTTCTCCAGGATCAGAATGGAGTCTTTACAGCTTGCAGCTTCACCTGGTGCCTTCTGGGCTTCTGGCACAAAGAAATTATACAAATCACTCTTCTTGATGAGGCTCGGCTTCCCCTTCTTAGCAAACTCACCCGTATATCCCAAACCTTCACGGGTAGTCTGAGTCTTGAAATCCGGGAATGTAGTAATCCTTTGCTGGTTCTTATCTAACCTGTGACAAGGGAGGTAGTTCATCTTCTAGAGCATGGAACTGACTTGTGGGCTCGTCCGTTCCTCCCCAATCATCATGACCTGAAACCCAATGGGAGAGATTTCACCCTTGGGTGCAGCTTGCAGCACAGCAACTGAATGAGTTGGCTCAGCATTAATAGTCAGGATGCCCTCTTTATATGGGAATTTGTTCTTTTAGTGAAGTGTGGATGGAACTCCGCCTAGAGAATGAAACCATGGCCTGCCTAACAGAACTGCAAAAGTCATAGGAATATCCAAGACAGTAATGCATACCTCGGATTCAATTGGTCCAACTTTGACTTTAGCAGTGAAGGTTCCCTCTACGCTCCTCTTCGAGTCATCATATGCCCGGATGACTAGATCCGACGGTTACAAATCAGCAGTTGAAATCCCCAGCTTAGGAAGAATCTTTGATGGGCAGACATTAATGGCAGATCCGTCATTCACCATAACACATGATGTTCTTTTACCATTCATCTCGGCTGCAATGTAGAAAGCCTTATTGTGTTCCCGGCCTTCCAGAGGTAGATCGATCCTCATTAAAGAAAGTAATCTCTCCTGACTTCCTCTCCAATATCAGCCCAACCTTGTTTTCAGGAGAAACATCCTCGGGGACCTGGATCTTGGACAAGGCATCCACTCTGGATTTTCGGTGTGCTTCAGAATACACTAGTACATCCTAAATGCTCGCATTGGCCTTGGTCTTCTTCAGCTGTTCTATGATCAGGTCTTCTCTAACCTCCATAATCTCTTTACCCGTTTCTAGGGCGGGACCACTCCTCCGGTTACTAGACTCGGGAATATCTAAAATAGACTGTATTCATCATTGGGCTCCTGTGCCACGTCTATGTACCTGCATCCAAAAATTCAGTGTCTACTACCCCCTCTTAATGCATTAGGATTTCAAAAGTGATAAAACATATGTTTTTAATTACCATTCAAAATATATGCGTATTGCTCAACATAAGTCATGTATATTTGTTTTAAATTAAAAAGGTTATTAAACTCGGCTCATTTAATTGAACGAATAAAAAATTTAACATGAGCTTAGTTCATTTAATTCATGATTAACGAGTTCAAACTAAGCTTATTAACAAGCTAAACATTGAAGTGCTCATGAGTAGCTCGGTTCATTTACATCCCAAGGTTTTGTTTGGTTTAATTCCCATTAAAAAATAGATCATTTACAAATGAATTCCATATAGAATTTAGTTGCTATTGAATTCTTTTGTGTTTAGTATAAAAAAAACTGTAAATATATAATTTAAGTGTATTTTTATCATATAAAAAGGTTTATCTTTTTTTGTTTTAGTGATCATTTGTAAATTCTATCAGATTTGATAGGATTTGATCTAGTTACTGTTGATTTCTGTTAAGAGTATATATCCCGCATTGCTAACATACAACAATAATAAAAGCATTAATAATAGCTAAAGTCCAACCACCCACTTGGCTAGTGCTAGTCATTTTGGATATGGTTAGACCGAAGCCATCTGTGTTCAATGTGGGCCATTTGACACTCTTACCCATTTGTCTCACTCCACCCATTTCAATTCAATAACTTAACACTCGTCCTCAAGTGCAATTGGGCTTTTGTAATTTATTGTGGCCCAGTTGACACTTGCAATTAAACTCCCCTTTAAACTTTAAATAATTAATTGAAACGCAGCGGCATCACTAGACCGGGCCTCTAGGATTAGACATTTAGACGGACAACTTGAAATTAACAAACCGGGCCAAACCTGCTCTGATACCATGTTGAATTTATTAAATTGAGAATGGGTGGAGTGGGCTTCGATCCAACCAAATCCAAAATGACAAGCACTAGCCAAGTGTATGGTTGGACCTAGGGGTGCTCACGGTTCGGTTAATTGAATGGTGAGGTAAAACTAGTAACCGAACCATTAGATTTGGTTTTTACATATTTAAAATCTAAACCTAAACCGTAAGAAACAGTTAACCAGTTAAATGGACGGGTTACCTGATGATTTCAGTTTTTAACCATTGACAAAAATAAAGAAAAAAAAACCTGCACTGTCTGTCCTCATAATAACACTGTAAAACAGTCTTTAAAATATAAGAAATCAACTTTGGAACATCAAAATTCCATTCAAATTTGTCCAAGAAACGAAATCCATCAAAGTAATTATACAACAACAATATTAATATCTAAAATGAACACATTACAACAAGTTCATTACAAACAATTTAAATATAAATTGATTGTTCTCTCTTAATCATCAATACTAGTAAAAGGATGGTCTTTGATTATGCAAGATGACTCTACATTCCACAATTGAGAAAATAAAAAAAAGGAACAAAAAAATAATGTTAAGAACTTAATTGAAATGTATATATTTTTTTAAAAGGAAATTACAACCAAAAACTAAATCTAGAAGGCTAAAATGGTATTTACTAGAAAATCCAAGACACAAATCTGCAGTCAGTGTGACATTTTCATACATTCCAGTAAGGGTTATTTAATTTAGGCATTTCTTCCTTTATTAGTGAAAATTAAGTAGGAGCTAAAAATGATAAATTTTTCAAGTGATTTCTGAATTAAAAATAATGAATTTTGTCATAATCATTCCTTCTGAAGTACCAATAAAAAGCATCCCATCAAATACAAATTTGAAAATAAATGGAGATCAAAATATGCAAATAATTAGCAAATATAAAATGGATGGTATACCAGTCAGACAAGGCTACAGGAGGAGAAGGACGTTGACTTGCCAGACGGCTTGCTGTAATGACGGAGAGACTGGAGAAGGACGACAACGTTTCAGGAGGATGGTAAGGTTGTAGGAAGACGGTGAGGCACTATGATGCGGTGGGAGGAGGCTTGCTGCACCATCGATGATGCTAGATCTGTCTGCTCGTTGCTTATTGACGGCGAGGCTAGAGAATGATCAGTTTCAAAGCTGATGGTGGAGGTATTCTTGAATGGTGATGGTGAGTTAATAATGTTGTGGGTTCATGGTGGTTGTGGCGCAGAGAAAAGAAAAAATGGGTGAGAAGTTTTAGGATTGGTGATGGGTTTGGGACTTAGCTTATAACTTTAAACTTTTAATAATTATAAAATATTTAAAAAATATATGTAGATATACTTTCGATCGGTTAACCGATACCTGTGATTTTTTAGGATAAAAACTGAACCCGAACCGAAACCAGATAAATTTTAAAAATAAAAATCTAAACCTAAACCATAGGTTCAGTTAACCTAATTTTTTGGTTCGGGTTGATCAGTTTTGATTTGGGTATCGGTTTGTTC
>CANYLF012213297.1:0-11192 GCA_948193215.1 Bocquillonia castaneifolia
TAGTAATCAATTTAGATTATGATTAGAGTAGAATTAGTGATTAATTATAGTTTATTTAAATAAATTCATATTTATATTGAATTTTTGTAGGAAATTCATATGTTTAATGTGAAATTCATAGCTTGAAAGTTCAGCATATTCAACGGGTCATAACTTGAGCTAGAAGACTCGAAATTGAATGCTTTAAAAACCTAAATTCAAGATAAAAATCGACATCTGCAACTATCGAAGGAGTTGTGGCTATTTGAAGACAGTAAATACCTCAAAAGTGAGTTACAAATCAATAGCTTTATTTTTCTACCATGAATTCTATGCTTTTGCTTAATTTGGTTATTTTGTTTATCATAGTCATGAACTAGTTATTTAAAGTATATTTAGTAATTAATTTAGATTAATTATTTTATTTAAATTAAATTCATACTTATATTAAGTTTTAATGTGAAATTCGCAAGTTGAAAGTGTATCACATTCGACGAGCTCTAACCTGAGCTAAAAGACTCAGAATTGAGCGATTCAAAGGCCTAAATTCAAGAGAAAATCGAGATCTAAAACTTTCATGGAGAAGTCGTGACCATTTAATGACTGTAAATACTTGCAAAATGATTTACAATTCAGAAGTTATATGACGTACAGTCTTGGTCGAAATCTAAATTTTAAAAGACTGAGTGTAATTAATCGAAATAAATTATAATCCTTCTAGAGATTTTAGGCAGCAGTAATTAGATCTTGATATATATAAATAAATCAAAATTTAAACTAAAAAAGGGTTATTTTTCTCTATCTAAAAAAATTAATGAAAGTTTTATAAAATTTTACGTCATTTAAGTTATTGAAGTGTTGATTAAAGATCTAAACTTAAAAAGAATTGAAGACTTAAAAATAGAAAGAAACTATATATAAATTTTTATTTTTTTTATCATAAATTCTTACTTAATAACTAGCAACACGGCAAATGAGGAAAAAACTAGTAATTGAAAAAGAGAAAAGTTTATTGATTGGGCAGCTGCCTGCTCTATCTTCAAACTGCTAAAACCCTCGCAAAATCTCTCTTTAAAAAGGAAGAAGAAAACAGAAACAGAGAAAGCAAATGCCCCAAATTTCAAGTCTGCGCCTCCTTTTCTTCTCCCCTTCAAAGCCCTCTTTACCTTTCTCTTTATCTAAACCAAAACCTTACTCTTCAATCATAACCCTCCTCTCTTCTTCTTCTTTTTCTTCTCATTATTCAAAACGCCATCGTATTACACCCAACAACAACCAGTCTCTCAGTTTTAGGACCAGAAAGAGCAGTACTTTCACCAATAATAATAGAAACAAGAACAGTAAAGAAAGGGATAAAAAGGGGATTCCAATGGAAGATAACAATAATAAGAATAGTAATGAGAGTTTTGGGTTTAATAAAAGAAGAGCTGAAGGTAGAGATACGAATGATAAACCCAAAAGAAATCTTCAGTTAAAAGTTAGAAAACTCAATCCTACTAATACAATTTCTTATGTTCAAGTAAGTTCCTTTTTCATTTTTTTCCCAAATGGGTTTGCTTAATTTCTTGGTTTAGGGCTTTTAGTTGATGAATTGTATTCAAGAGTCATATTTCTTCTATTGGGTACTTGAATTTTAGTCATATTTCTGTAAAGTTATTGGCTTTTTGATTTTTGGGAACCATGAGTTAGTAGTGGCAACGTGATTGCATTCTGAGGAATCATTGATGGGAGGGTTTGAAGTGAAGAGGAAGACTTTGTTGAAGCTGAAACTTTTAGTCTCTTTGACATTTCACTGGTTGCAGCGCATTTTAGCTTGAGATTACTTGAATCTGAATTCTCATTGTATTTATAGTTCATATTTTAGTATAATACTGTGCCGTGTCAAGTTGGTGATATTTACAATATTGCTATTTGCCAGATTTTAGGGACCGGAATGGATACTCAAGATACTTCTCCTTCAGTCTTGCTTTTCTTTGACAAGCAAAGATTCATTTTTAATGCTGGTGAGGTAATCATGACATAACTATACTGCTTTTTTATTGTTATTGGACATTACAAACTGTGTACTTTCTTATCTGAATTATTTCTGATATTGTTGTCACATGTTGTTAAGAGTCTCCTGTGCTTCGTTTTTTTTTTTTTTTTGTTTCCTTTATCCCTGTAGAATACTTTATCTTGTCAAGCTGATCTATGAAATGAATTCACACATTATGCTAAATAATGATTTTTTTATATAAGCTTACCTGGGTAAAGAACTTGACAGTTAGAGTTGTATAAATCTTCAGCTTGTTTTTGCATATTTTTCTTGCATTTGAGAAATTGTATGAACTGCAAAGGACTTCCTTTTTATGCATAATGTCACAATGAGAACTATTTAAAATCAAAGGTCATCACTCTATCTGTTAAGACACTACTTATTGCTCCAAACAAATGCACATTAAACAATTCCGACTTTTTTTTTTGACTCTCCATAGATGGTTTTCATACATGTTTTCAAACACATTTAATGATATATCGATGACCTTCAATCTTCAATCTATCTATTCCTATGTCCTACTTACTGCTCCAAACAATTTCACATTAAAACATTCCAACTTCTTTTGACTCTCCATAGATGGTTTCCATACATGATTTCAAACACCCTTAGTGATGTATGGATGAACATTTTTTGTGATTCTATGAATTACATGTTAATAGTAATGTGTATTTACTTCAAGCAGTTAAATGAGAGGAAACACATCCTTCTTCTATGCTTTACTAAGGAAAAAAAGATATCTGGCCAGGGGGAGAATTCTTATGGATAAATCTAGTTCCTGTCAAGCATGAAACTTACTGAATTATCATCAGTGTATTGTTTGCTATATTTTCACATAAAGCATGCAGTGAATAATTACTTGATGGTGAATAGCTAAGAAGCATGCTGAATCCTAAACTTTGGAGACATCTCTTTTTATTTAGTATTTTTACTCCTTTTGTTATATCATAACTAGGTGTCCTCCCATATTAAACACACTATTGGCAGAGACATGTTCTTCTAAACAAATATATATGATTTTAACTAAACATTATGCTTATTCCTAAAGACACAATTTTAACAGATAGGCATGATTTTATTTCAAATATCATGTCTATTTGTAGAAACAAACATCATGTCTATTAATAGAGACACGTCCTTCTATAGAATTAATAGAATTAAAAGTTTTAAGAGTTGTGATATTATTTCTATTAAACGTCACGTTCTTAGAGATATACCCTTTTAAAAGATTAAGATTTTAACATGTGTGATTAAACATCATATTTATTTGTAGCGACACCTTTATTTATTTGTTGAAACACCTTTCTAAAGATAAGTAGTGTTAACATCTGTGATTGTTTTATAGGAAATTGTATGAGAAGTTACATTGATATCTTCCACCATTAAATGATAGAGCAAGAAAATGCTAGGTGTCACAACATGGTTAAAACACTCTCTTTGCTTCTCATTTTATATATATAGTAAATTTCTGTTTAGGTGATATTCTGAAAGCTTATGACACACCATATGGTTTCTCTCTCTGTTTGTGCTGAGCAGTCAGGCACTGTCTGAAATACTGTTTAGCTTTGTATTTTATGAGTAGCTGTTTAATCCATTGGTGCATGCTAATCTGTTTTTTTTCCCCTTAAACCTAATCTTGCCATGCAGGGATTGCAACGGTTCTGCACCGAACATAAGATTAAGTTATCAAAGGTACAGGATCCCTCATGACACACAAACATCTACGTTCACATGATAAAATTCTTTCTGTGTTTTATATGCCATCGTTCATTGACATATGAACATAGTCTAACACATAGAAAAACATGTTTATGCATCTTTTTCAGATAGATCACATCTTTCTATCTCGTGTATGCTCAGAAACAGCTGGTGGGATTCCGGGTATGGGTCATTGTAGATCAATCGTGATCTCATAATTGTAGAGTCTTTGCTTGTATTGTGACATCTTGTCAGAATATTTTTGATATTTGGATGTCCATGCAATAAGATGCAAGCTCCCTTAAATTTTGACTGTTTACCTTGCCTGGCAGGTTTGTTGTTGACTTTGGCTGGCATGGGAGATGAAGGGATATCGGTCAGTGTAAAACACCCTGTTTCAAGTCAAAATATTTTAAGTCAAAATATTTTACATCTCTTGACAATTGTAAGTGTAGTTTTTTCTGCTATGAAGGTCAACATATGGGGTCCTTCTGATCTTCAGTATTTGGTGGATGCAATGAAATCTTTCATCCCTCATGCTGCCATGGTTCACACTACAAGCTTTGGTTCTGATGCTACTTCTCAGTTTGGTGCTAGTAACTTTAAAGATCCCATTGTCCTCGTTAACAATGAAGTTGTCAAAATATCAGCCCTTATCCTAAGGCCAAGCTGTTCAAATGGATCTGCAGTAAAGCCCGGTGATATGTCTGTGATATATCTTTGTGAATTGCCTGAAATAATGGGGAGATTTGACCCAGGAAAGGCAAAAGCTCTTGGACTGAGACCTGGGCCAAAATACAGTGAACTTCAATCAGGGAACTCAGTGAAGTCAGATCGGCAGGACATCATGGTGGGTAATAAATTCAATGGAAATTTGAATTTTCTTTTTACTTGTTAACTGTCACCACCTACTCCTAGTGTTGATGCATAAGATATGTATACCACATTATATAGGTTCATCCAAGTGATGTGATGGGTCCTTCCATTCCTGGTCCAATTGTATTTCTTGTTGACTGCCCAACAGAATCCCATGTGGAGGAGTTATGTTCCATACAATTCCTACATAGCTACTGTGAAGATTACTCGTCTAACCAACCAGAGAATGGGAAGACTGTGACTTGTATCATTCATTTGAGTCCTGCTTCCATAATAAATAGCCCCAATTACCAGAAGTGGATGAAGAAATTTGGTTCAGCCCAGCACATTATGGCTGGACATGAAATGTAAGCAATTTTTCTTAACTGTTCTTCTAAATGGTATTACTTGATAGTTATTTTTTGGTACTTGTGCTTAATGCAGGAAGAATGTGGAAATTCCAATTCTTAAGTCCAGCGCAAGAATTGCTGCTAGGCTTAACTACCTGTGTCCTCAATTTTTCCCCGCTCCAGGTTTTTGGTTTCTTAAGCAGCTTAACAACTCTGATGGCTCCAATTTTTCAGGCGAGGTTTGTTGGATATACTCAGTGTGAACTTCTGGTTTATAGGGGTCTTAAGGTTATTGAATGATTGGTGGTTGTTTCAAATCCTTGTATCAGGGTTGTGTCTCAGAATCTCCTGCAAGGATATCAGCTGAAAATCTTATTAAGGTATAGCCAACAGTTTTTCTTTCAACCATTGCCTTGGCATTTTAGAATGCATATCACTCTTTTATTTGGTCTCTGCTTGATCAAATAATTCCTTTTTCTTCTCAGCACAGAGCAATGCTTTGTTTATTTGTCTGATTTAAAGTAAACCTTTTTAACAAAACGTTCTTAAAACTGTCAGTTTAAATCCTTGAATGTCAGAACCCATTTTATTTTCTATTCAGCATTACTAATTTGGTATTTGATTATTCTGTTCACATGTCAAGGTTTTGAGTAAATCAAGTATCATGATCTGTATATTTTGCTTACCAGTGCTACTTTGAAGCTTGGGGATTATATAGAATGTAAATGAATCTTATTTTGGTTTATATATCCACTGGGAATCAAAATCTTTTGTTACCTGATGCCCGGTCCTGTTGGCTTTCCAGTTGTTAACGGAACTTCATTTTTTCTTAAAGTGTACTTTTAATTCCATTTTGGCATCCTTAACAAAATAAACCAGGGCAATACGAAATTCATGTGTTGTCCCATAGCATATATGGAAAATTGACATAATTTGGGATCCTTCAAGAGGGTAATGCAGGACCAATAAATGGGGTAGAGGAGAAAAGTTTTTAAATGGGTTTCTGGTTACTTTTTCTGAAATAAAAATTCTGATATGTTCTTTTTGGTCATCATCCAATTTCCTGGCTGGCACATGGCTGTTCATTGTCATTATATGATTTCTGAGTCTTGCAAAATGTTTTAATTTTATGCATTCTGTTCGTCCTTACATAACAATGGCTTTTCTGAATTTGTTGTTGAACAGTTTACTTTGCGCCCCCATGCTCATCTTGGACTGGACAAATCTAACATTCCTAGTTTAATGGCTCACTCAGAAGTTGTTAGTGAGTTACTGACAGAAATTCCAGAAATTGTAGATGTTGCCCAGCATGTTCGCCAGTTTTGGCATGAGTCTGGAGAAGTGAAAGTAGAAATTGCCCTTGGGCAAGATAATAATGTGATAGTTGAAGAGCCATGGCTAAGAGAGAATGCTCTTCCTAGTTGCTTGGAAAGCATCAGGAGAGATGACATGGAGATCGTGCTTCTAGGGACAGGTTCATCTCAGCCTTCTAAATATCGAAATGTTAGTTCTATCTATATTAATCTCTTCTCCAAGGGAGGTGTGCTTCTAGATTGTGGGGAAGGAACACTTGGGCAACTGAAAAGGAGGTAACATGATGCAAAATTATGATTAAATTGTTGTTCTTCTTATGACAATTTCTGTTCCCCTTTAACATGCAACAATTGCTGTCCTCTGACAACAGGTATGGTGTAGAGGGTGCTGATAGAGTGGTGAGAAATTTGACATGTGTGTGGATTTCTCATATTCATGCTGATCATCACACAGGATTAGCAAGAATACTTGCTCTGCGACGTGATTTGTTGAAGGGCATGCCCCACGAGCCATTACTTGTTGTTGGCCCTAGGCAACTTAAGAGATTTTTAGATGCATATCAAAGACTGGAGGACCTAGATATGCAGTTCCTTGATTGTAGGAGTACCAGTAGAACTACATGGGAAGCTTATGAGAGCAGTAGTGAATCAGATAAGAATCACTTAGCTTCAGGAAGTCCAAATAATCTTGAGGATGAAAACAAATCCACAGTGAATAGTGAGTCGACTTTGTTTGCTAGAAGTAGCCGAATGCAAAGTTATTGGAATAGACCAAGCAGTCCAGTTGACAATGCACTCTTGGGGAATTTGAAGAAAGTGCTCATTGAAGCAGGTTTGGAGACTTTAATTAGTTTCCCTGTTGTGCATTGTCCTCAGGCATTTGGTGTTGTGTTGAAGGCAGCAGAAAGACTAAATTCTGTTGGAAAAATGATACCGGGGTGGAAGATTGTGTACTCAGGTGACACCAGGCCCTGTCCAGAAATGGTAGAAGCATCTCAGGGAGCAACAGTCCTTATACACGAGGCAAGTAGTCCAGTTCAAATATGTATGCTTTGTGATTTTTATTTTGAGAATCTAATGCAATATCTCATTATCGAATTGCTTTTACATTTTTATCTGAAACTGGCAATTAGATTACGTGCTAAATTTTGAGAATTCTCAAAAGTTGAAAAGGAGATGCAAACTTCATTAGCTTTGATTGTGTTGGTTGTTTTCTCTCTTTATAATATCTCTTAGTACAGGTAGCATTAATATTAAGAAACTTCAACAAATTATTATTTTGGTATTCTGATTTGGTGGTCACATATAGGCGTTGAAGTTTAGGTGCTAAAATAGTCTACAGCTGACTTGCTCAACTTGGTGGTGGTGTAGCTCATGAATGCTCATGTTGAACTACAAATAATGTTTATCTTTAATGTGCTGCAGGCAACTTTTGAGGATGACTTGGTGGATGAAGCCGTAGCCAAAAATCACAGCACAACAGAGGAAGCCATAGAAGTAGGAAACTCAGCTGGTGCATATCGGATAATTCTCACTCACTTCAGCCAAAGATACCCAAAAATACCAGTTTTTGATGAGACACACATGCACAAAACATGCATAGCTTTTGACATGATGAGTGTTAATATAGCAGATTTGCCTGTGGTTCCAAGAGTACTTCCATACCTTAAATTGCTTTTCAAAAATGAGATGATAGTTGATGAGTTAGATGATGCTAATGCTGTTAAAACATTTTCTTGATATATTTCTAGTTTCATGTAATGTTCAACTAATTACTGATATTGGTTATTCTAAAGTAGAGCGTACGTTTGTTTAGGACTGGCGTATACTTATCCATTATCTGGAAGAAAAGAATGACTTTATGATGATTTGCAGCCTGTAAATGTAAGCTTATCATTAGGGGGAAGTCTTTGAAAATGAAAAAGTTTAAAGTGGCACGAAGGAGAGCCCATTATGAAAAATGGGTAGCTGGAAGTTCAGAGTTTCAGGCAAATTAATATCCATGGTGGAATTTCTTGAGTCTTGGCCATGGTGTTTGTTGAGAATTTATATTTTCAACTATATATTTAGTTAGTTTTTCCGTCACGTTGTTCAATTTATTTATTTATTTTTTTGACATGGAAACTTCATTTAAAGGAACGTTTAAAATTTTCCTTTGGTGATTCTCTGCATTGCAATGCAAATCTACCTTCCAGGGGTATCTGTATGTCTAGCATGTGTAATAGATGTGGCCAGGCGGAGGACGACTCAATTCATATTTTAAAATTTTGTCTCCGCTTGGATTGAGAATGGATGCTGTCCCAGGTCCAGGATAAACTATTCAAAATCCTTGATAAGGATCAACTGTGCACACTTGTCTCACGTGTTTTTGGAATTGACGTAACCATTTTCTACATGAAGGAGCTATCTTGCATTGCAACGTGCCCTCAAGCTCCTGGACGATTTCAAGAAGGCACAAAAAGTGGAGATTAATGTTTTACATCACTGGCAGGTTCTAAGAGAAAACTTTGTGAAATTGATGAATTGCGATGCTTCAGTCCAACAGAATGCTAATTTGACAGGCATCTGAAAGTCAGGGGGGGAAAAGAATTAATGAAGCTATTGAGGTAGAATGGGCAGAAGCTCAAGCTATATTGCTAGCCCTGCTGGCTGCAAAGGAGACTGGCTTTGACAAAGTTCAGGTGGAATCTGATTCAGCGGTGATTGTTAATAGACTAAACTCAAAGGAAGTGGCATGGGATCCTAGTCAATTGCTTATTGAGGATTGTAGTTCCCATTTTCAAATAGTTGATTATCATGTAATAGGGCTTCTCATTGTATTGCTCAATGGGCTATCTCTATAGATGATGAGATCATTCTTGTTGAGGAGCTCATCTAAAATTGATCATGTCAAAAAGTAATCGGATTTGACTTCATAACATCCATTTTTAGTGAAGGACCAGAAAATAATGTCACCAGCCTGCGACTAATGGGAAGCTTTAAGATAACGTCCACTTCGGAAGGGAGAAAAATCTCCCTAACCCGGTCATGCTTCTAAATCTGAAGCTCTTGATCAATCAACGACCTCACCAAGGCATCATTAAGGCATCAAGGGTCTAAAATCCTCGTAGCCAGTTATCATGCCATATTTTGATATTATTGGATGTGCATCGGTTCGGTTCGGTTCGGTTTGAATTAGATCAAACTGATAGGTTTTCGGTAGTTCAAAGTTGAAACCAAACCAAACCGAATTAATCTCTAAACCGAACCAAAGTAAATCAAATTTATTTCGATTTTTTCGGTTTGGTTTGGTCTGTTTTTGCTTTATATATATTTTTTATTTTTTTTTATTTTTTAAAATTTTAAATAAATATTTATTAAATTTTATATACTCATATATTAAAAAATCATTACATATATATAAAAAAACAAAGAACATATAAAAATGTATCAAAAAAATATATATAATAAGTAAAATATAAAAAAATATATAAATATAAATATAAAAAAATTAAATTAAATAATTTCGATTTTCGGTTCGGTTTTTCAAACATAAAAACCAAACCGAAAATCAAAATTTTTCAAAATAAAAACCGAACCGAACCGTTTATCAAATAAACTGAATTTCATAAATCGGTTCGGTTTGATTTGGTTTCTCGGTCCTGTTCGGTTTTTGCACACCCCTAGATGTTATTGCCATCACCAACTCGCCAACACAACCCACTCTCCAAAGCAGGCCAAGCATTGAGGATACTTCTCCAAACTGAACTGATGTTACATTGTTCATTTTTGAAATTGTGATTTTTATAGTTGTTATTACAATATCAACAAATCAATAATTAATTTAAACTTGGTAACTCATTATGCTTATTAAACATTTATGATGGTTAAATTATTAATCAATTGGAAATATTTTAAGGAATTGATAGGATAACTTCATCTAAAAATAAAAAAATACATTTTTTTTGTGTTTATTGATTTGGGTTGTGGGTATGCTTTTGCCGCCATTAAATTTATTCAATCATATTTACATTTTCAGGTATATAATCAAACATTAGTGAAAAGGGGAAAAAGTAGATATACAAAAAGAAATTTGAAATTCCTATAAAAGAAGTAAATTGAAATAGTGCATATATATCATTTTACAATAATGAATTAGCCTAAATATTTAGTGTTTTTTTTTTTATCTAATTTATCTTTAAATTTTATTCTTTTAATGTATTAAACTTTTAAATTTGTTTATACATAATATTTAGATATCGTTTTGCCATGTATTAGACTAATGCATGTAATTTTATATTATCAAAGCTAATATTTAGATGTCTTTTCTCTTTCTTTTTCTCTCTTTTATTTTTTCCAATTTTAATTTCTCTTTCTTTATCCACTCTTCTTCTTTTATTTTCTTTTTCACCAATTTATTTTTGTGTTTTTATTTAGGGCCATAGGTATTTTGAACATTTTAAAATGTTATATGACAATTGTTAGCAACAACAATATAATCCAATGAACATAATAGAAACGAAAAGTATAATAAAGGAAAACAACAGATTTAAACAACAGTAAACAAATATAAAACAACAAACAAAACATGTTACAACAAATTGATCAGAAAAGTAGGAATCAATTGAGGCCTATGAAACACGGTTCTCTTAAGGCAGATTCGCCCTCTCCTTGGTGCTAGAGTTCTAGTAGGTGTCTATCTCTCACGATACAACAACCACAGTTCAAGTCAACAACATAATCGCGATAAACTAATCGAACACTATCGTGCCTTCACTATCACCAGAATGGCCAAAAAAGGAACTGATTTGAGAAATAGTTTTTTTTTTGGAATGTAAAAAAAACACCTAATGGTCAAATAAAGCCAAATCTTTGAATGAAATTGCAAATTTAACCAAACCTTTTAATTTTTACAATTATAACCAAAATATCAAAGATTCATTGCAATTTTAACCAAATTTCAAAAGTTAGTTTCAATTTTAA
>CANYLF012213346.1:0-13337 GCA_948193215.1 Bocquillonia castaneifolia
TCACATAATTAATAAAATAGAAAGTGAAGCAATAATAAAGAAAATAAGAAGAATGAATTAAAGAAAAGAAATTAAAATCAAGAAAATTAGTTCATGCAAAGAAAATTATTCTAGACTATCTAATATGTAAATAAAATACCAAATCAACAAAAAGAAAAAAAAATAGAATTATCAATCAAAATATAAATTAAAACATAAGAACATAAGAAAAGTAAATAATAAGAGAATAAATAAAATTAAAAGAAATAAATAAGAGAAATAAAATTAAAGGAGATTTTTGGTCATGGATGCATGGTGTGCCCTCAGAATTTTTATGTTATAATAACCTTTTCTCCAATGTTCTTAGCAAATGGAATCAACTTCTAGTCTTAAAAGATTTATAAAAAAATTATAAAAAAAAACTCTCCAATTTTTAAGTAAATTTATATTTTTTTTCTCACAAAAATCAATTTTCTCTCCTCCAAAAATTCTCCCAAAAATCTCTCCCCCTCCTTTTTTTTCCTAAATGAATGTGAAGTAGTGCTATTTATAGGGAGCCTTTGAAAACCTTTTGATTTTTTTATTTCCACTTATAATTATTAAATATATCTTTAATTTCCACCATTTTTCACTAAAATTAAAAATCATTTTTAATTTCCACCCATTTCCCACTAAATAAAATTAATCTCCACTAAGTGGGATATAGGTGGAGCACTCACAAGAGTGGTCAATTTCGCCACCAACATTTGTAAAATATAAAAAGTAAAAAGTAAAAATTAAAAAGTAAAAAGTAAAAAAAAGTAAAAATTAAAAATTAAAAAAAAAATAATAATAATAAATACATAATAAATAAAAATAAAAATAAAAATAAAAAACATCTAATTTTGATGGAAAAATGTGGGACCGATAATGACTGAATCAATCAATTGGGTAATTATATGATTAATTTATTCAATGGTCCAATTTATTTAATTTGATCCTTTTTATATTACTATTGGAGAAATAAGTATTAAGATTGGTTCAATTATTGAACCGTATTCATCATTGGGCGCCCCGGGCTACTTTCATGACCTGCATCAAAAAAACAAGTGTCTACATTATGCAAGTATAAAAGTTTCATAAATTTTGGTGTGAAGTAGTAGTATTAAGATCTAAGAAGCCAGATTATAAAAAATTTAATTTCAAAACTTTCCTTAAAGGCATTTAAAAGTTTTAAATTTTCTACCTTATTTTGAAATTTCGAGGAACAAATTTTTTGTAAGAGGGAAAGTATGTAATACCCGCTATTTTTTTCAAATTTTTAATAAATTAAATTTTTTTCCATTATATTATAAATTTTCACTAGAAATTTAAATTTTCTAGTTAAAGGAAATTTTATTGTTTTTTAAATTGCTCTATTTATAATATAGTGATACCTTTTCCATTAATTAAGATCATAAATTTTATTTTGTAACAAAGATATTTATGTTTACGTTTTAAAAGATTTAACCTCTAATTATAAATTTACCATGTAGTATAATTATAATAATTGATAAAATATGAAGCAAGTGAGAATTTTTGATATTAAAACTAAATTGATAAATAAGGTAAACATATGGAATAAATACAATAGTGAAAATTAATATAAGTGGATAGGAAATAGCATAGAATTGGAATTTAATATAAGTAGTGAGTTAACTATGAATAAATTGATTATATTAAAATGGGAATAATATAAGTAATTAATAATAATAAAGATAATAATAATAGAAACCAAATGTATATATAATAAATTCTAAATTCGGGTAATAACACTAGTAGTAGTAGTAGTAAGAATAATGGGTATGTACATAATAATAGTAGTATTAATGGTAATGATAATAGTAGTATATAATAATAGCTATAGAAATAGAAGTAATAGTACTAGTAAAAATAATAAATAAATAAATATAATATAATGATAGTAATAAATATATTCGGTAACTATAATGATTATATTAATAAAATAAGAGGGTAGTGTATGATGTGTGTGTGTGTGTGTGTGTGTATATATATATATATATGTAGCGTATTGAATCTATAAATTGGTTAAAATTATGATACCAGAGTATTTGATGTTGCGATGGGTATGTTAATACTATGAATAAGTATAATTAATTGAGATAATGGTGTGATAAATTAAATATATAAATATAAGTAAGTTTATATAATTGTTGTTGTGGTGAATTTAATAATCAGTTTAATTAATTGTATAATAGGACTGTATAGACCGTATAACTGAATAATGGATTTGAGGATTGTTATGGACTTCAATTAAGTATAAATCGATAGATAAAATGGTGCGATAAGTTCAATATGAGGATGGATATATATAAATTTATTTGTTAATTTCTGTATTATCTATGTTTGGTAAATCCAGGTAATCTTGGTAGGCCTGATAACTGATTGAAATTATCGAAGTGTACTTTTCATGCAAGATGGGCTCCACTTCGGTGGAGAGATGTCCATTTTACAGAGGAGATACTGTCGAATTTTTTGTTGAATTTCTCGTAAAATGTGATATCGATTTTAAATAAACCAATTAATAGAATATGATATAAATGTGAGGAAGTGAGTTAGTTGTTAGATATTTCGTTTAGAACTCTGGAATTAATAGGAATTAGGTAGCAGATATTAAATTATGAATTCTTATTATTCTTCATTTATATAGAGAGTTTTAGAGACTGAGGCGACCTCAGTGACATAGGAGCTAGCGCGTGGAGGCGCATATTCCAATCTATGAGTTAATATTATATTTATATTATCCATATTAGAATTTTGAGTGATATTCATTAATATTAATTATATATAAATATTTACTTATATATGGTATGAAAGTATTATGTGATGATATGATGATTGTGATTATGATTATCATTATGATTGTGTTTGTTAACGGTTGAAAGATAGTCGTGGGACGAGCTACCTGGTGGGTGTCACCAGGGTGTGTGCGCACGGGAGTCAGGTATGTCAATTTTATTTATAATTGAAAGGACGGGGCATGCTCAAGAATCTCGGGCACCGATCCTAATTAATAATGGCGGTGGCATGCTCGAGAATCTCGAGGCAACCGTAAATAATATTTCTGGGGCATGCTCGAGAAGCTCAGGCGCCGGATGATGAAATTGGACTAAGAGAACTGATATTGGATCCAAGTGAGATTATTTTTATATTAGGTTTAGTGGGATTGTTAGGTGTTCTACTTCAGTTCTCCATCCTTGTTTGTCTAGTTGATTAAAATGGTTGTTGTTTTTAAAAATCATTTATTTGCAATGCCTGTGTGTGAATATATTATATACTTATATATATTGCTTGATTGTGTGTATTTAAGTTATATAATATTTATGTAATGTCTGACTCCCCTCAATTATATTTTTTCCAGGTTATTCTTCAGAGTCAGACAATTCTTTGATGGTTCGCCTTGCACTTTCTTCTTCTGCAAGGTTTATTATTTACTATGTATATTGTAATTATTCTTAATTCTAGTCGCTCCGTAGTGATATAAAATAGGGGTGTTGATGTATTATAATAGATATATATAATAAAAATTAATTTAATTAATGAGATTATATATGTTGATGGTTTCATTATATTTTTATTTTGAAATTGGTTTAATATATATATAATATGATTTTAAAGTATGAATTGGACTAGCTATTGTTCGTTTTAGGCTAGTCATGGGTTTCGGTGGCTCATCACCTACCCATTCCCTAGCGTCGGTCCGACCTGGATTTGGGTCGTGACAATATATATGTATCAAGGGTTTATAAAGGTGAGGTGTTACAACTGGGCCTGGGGATAGCTACCCACGATTATTGTGAGATAGTGAGACTTAACCGAGCAGGATAGTCTCTCTAAGTGGCCACTATAAAAAATGAAATGAAATTTGAATTAAAATGTGAGGATTAAGAAGGAAATTATGAGGATATGTTACCTTTCTCATTAATGATCATTTATGTGTGGTGGTTGACGATGTGATTGACGATGTGCTATTGTTGAATTTGTGAGAAGTTGACAGAATAGAGATGATTGTGTATTTGATGAGATTTTGATTGATTAAGAATGAGAATTTATGAAGTGAAATTGTTTGTTTGGTTGAGAAATTGAATTATTTGGAATTGAGCTTAATTGTGCTTAAATGGTAATGTTACTTGTGATGTATATAAATATATGTGTGATATTAACACTGTACTTGGTTTTGATGATGATAGTGTGATGGTTGTACTGCAATATGTCTATTAAGAATGTCACGCTTGATATGCCTATTATAATATAAAAGTTATAATGTGACATGATTATTAAAGATGGTGCAATATTAAATTAGATGATTATAATAAAAATGACAGGTATGGTAGAGATTAATATTTGATAACTGTATGTGATATGGATTAATTATGATTGATGTTCTGAATTGGTCACGTGTTGTAAAATTCGTTTGGTGTGCTTATTGTATTTCTATATTCTGAGAGATTAAAATAAAATGGCATATGATTCCAGTAAACAAGAAAGTCTTAGAAAAAGACTTTAAAAATTAAGTTGATTATATTTATTTATATATACGATTATTTTCTCACTAAGCATTAAGCTCATTATTTTCCTCAATAATCCAGTGTTGCAGGAAAATCAAGTAGGAAGAGAAGGCTAATTTGATAGAGCTCCATGTGGCTAGACTCTAACGATCTTAGGGGAAAAGTATTTTTGTTATTATTAATATTATTTTAATTTTATCTATTAACGAGTAATAATATATTAAATTTTATGATAATATTTTTCTATAAAAGTTTATTATATGATAAAGTAGATATTTTTAGGGTGAATTTACTAAGTATATGTATAAATGGTTTATAAATGTGAGGCGTTACATAATCTACTACAATAAAGAGTTATTTTGTGAAGCATATAAAATTGTATAAAAGTACAACTATGGTGTCATTTCTATCAAAGGAATTATGATAAAATTATATTAAAAACAAGATTGAAGTTGTAGGGGATATTATCACAATAGATATTATGGTTAAGTAATTGTTTATGTTTCGATTAAGATTTTTATCCTTATATCTGTGGAAAGATTTTTTTGTGAGAGTAAGAATATATATACGTAGGTGTTTGATAGTGGTATAAGATTTTATAGAGGGAGGTTGATCATGAAATTGGCAAATGATATTTTGTATCTATGATGATTGTTGCATTAGCTAAAGATTAGCTAATTGCTATGGCTTATAGACTTAGGAAACTGAAAGATAGTTAAGAAATATTTATTTGGTTTTGTTGGCTTTTGTGGCATCAATCCATCTTATTTTGAGTTTAACAACCCTTTATCTTTGTCTAACAAAGTTCCCAAGTGTGTAGGTTTTCAAACAAGCTAGTTTTTCAGGACTCCACCAAACCGCGCCCGCAACTAAGGGAGTCGCGCCCGCGGCTATATATCGCGCCCAAAATGAGGAGATCACCCCCGCGACCAGCTATAAAGCGCGCCCATGAAAAGGAAATCGGAACAAGACTTTGGTATGAACTTAGAAGGCTTCTGTACACTTCAAGGTAGCGCCTGCGACATAACTAAATCGCACCCACGATTTGAGAAACAGAGAGCCCCTTTCTGAAGTATCAAAGTCGGGCCCGTGATGGACTAAATCGCCCCTGCGATTTTATCAAAGAGAAGCCACTAATCAAATGAAATCAAACCGCTACTCAATGGCATCACTAAATTGCCTCGCGGTTTGATCAAAGAAGAAGCCGCTCTAAAGCAATCAAGCCACTCTCTTAACAAAGGTATCTTCGCACAGGCGATTTTGACAAAACATAGAGTCACTCCTCCAAGGCCAATATAGCCGCTGTATAAAAGACATCTTCGCACCGCGAACTACATCACTCTTGCGGTTTGATCAAAAAAGAAGCCGCTCAAAGGAAATCAAGTCGCGAGCCATCCACACTTTCAAAGGCACTCTGCCCTGGTGATTTTGAGCCCGCGGATAGAGATATCGCTACTGCGGTTTGATCAAACAGAGAGTCACTCATCAAGGCATCTAGCCGCTCTTAAAGGCGTCCCCCTGTCCAGTGATTTCGCGCCCGTGGTTATAGATGTCGCACCCGCGGTATTCAAGGGAGTCTCTAAGAAAACTAGCCGTTGGACAGATCGTGCCCGTGACCATCAAGCCGCGCCCGCAACCTGACAGTTTTCAGTGCTTTTGCTGAAAAAGTTACTAGCCGTTAGACACACTTTTGGGGTTGTCTCTAACAGCTAGTTTTGGGTATTTTGGCTATAAATACTCATCATAAATGTTCTTCATGAAAGACCATTAATTCTTTGATAGCCAAACTCTTGTAACATTATTTTTCAATCATTTGTAACCTTGTTTGGTTGGTTGGTTATGGGTAGCTAGAATTCTAGAGCATTTGTTACTTGGATTGAGTAAATTAGTTATTCATGTACTAGTGTCAATTCTTTGTGAGTTGGGAAACACCAGGGTTAGGTTTGGAGAGAGCCTTAGAATTCTCTTTGTAAAGGTTGAAGATAGCATATTGAAATCTTAATTGTAAAGGTTTGGAAACACTAGGGTTTGTGAGTTAGCCTTGAATAAAACTTGTTGTAAAGGTTGGAGATAGCCTTGTAAATCTCCTTGTTATCCTTGGTGGATAGTGGAACCCCAAATTATGTATTTGGGAGAGTAGATGTAGGATAAGTTGGGTCCAAACCACTATAAATCTTTTGTGTTCTTCTTTTCTTCCCTAATCTATTATTGAATCATTTTTTAATTTTCAATTCCGCACCAATTCACCCCCTCTTGGTATTTCACAACGTAATGTTATATTAATCAAATTAATTTAAATAACATTTAATTTTAAATTTTTATAAAGTTTTAAAATTATAATTTTTTAAATGTTTTCATCTATAAAAATCGTGTTTAAAAATGAATTTCAATAACAATTCATTTGATTTGAATCGATTTAATCCACTGATCACTTATCTTTTTATAATTAAGGGAGTGAATACAATCTCTATCATTAGATTAAATCAAGAAACTCTAAAAAGTATATTTCTTTCATCCAAAGAATTCTGTTTCTTTTATCTACTTTTGATTTTCCTTTTATTTTCATAGGAAATCAATAAAATATTTAATGAGACGGTATATTTATTGCACCTTGCTGGATAACTTCCAATTACTTGAACCAGGAAGGTGAGATTTGGTTAAATATAATTTAATTATAGCCAACAACTTATCGGTAATATTCCATTTGGGTACTTTTATTTTGTGGTGTCTTGTCTATTTAATTATCAAGTGAAATTCCTGGCATTTGTATTATAAATAGCTGATCCTAGTGACACATTGTTCAGAAGTAAAGGAAAGGCCGGATAAATCGGTGTTTGTAATTTTGTTGTGAATAATGATACAAACTATTTTTATTTGTTCCATTCTTAATAAAGAATTCACTAGTAAATGGATTATTGTATTTAGTATGTTATATAAACTAAACATATGGAATATAATAGCATTATAATCATAATAAAAATTACATTTTTATAGTTGAGTGTTGATTCGCAAAAACCATCGATTTTGATGGGATTTGGTTAATTTATAATTAATTTTATGAAATTTAAAATTAAAATTTAAAATTAATTTTGGTTTAAACCAAACTTAAAAACTTATAATTCTATAAATGAACTTCACCAATTTTATGGAATCCATTTACATGGTATTCGGTATAAACAAATTATATAAATTCTAAATTAATTTGATTTAAACCAAACAAAAAAACTTTTAAAAATGAATTCTATAAAATCTAAATTAATTTAATTTAAACCAAACGTAAAAATTTGTAAATTGCAAAATTAATTTCACAAATTTTGTGAAATTTATTTACAATGTGATTGGTATAAATTTATGAAATTCATTTGCAATTTCAAATTTCTATAGTGGTTTTAAATTAAAATTCATATGAAATTCTAATTTTTAAATTTTATGGCAATGGTTATAATTATATCAAATTATAAGAGATAAAATTTGTATTTTGATAAAATTACCTTTAAATTTCATATTTTTAATTTAGCATATCAACCATAAAAAATTTATTTGTAAATAAATTTCTCATGAAATCCATTACATATTTCATTACAGATGAATTTTATTCTAGAGTTGAACCAAAGTCTTATACCAAACAAACACACCGTAAAACTCTTACTGATAAATACATCACACTCACAGCAGTATTTGGAAGAGTAATTTGTGCTCATGAGCAAAACCTCCTAAAAGTGGCAAGCTTTTACGTATTCTTAAAGGTGAAAAAAGTTTGCTAGGAAGCAAAATAAATATCCTTCATGAAATGGTTAGTTGAATATTTGATATTAATATGGTATTATTAAATTTAAGTAAAAAAAAAATCTCTCAAAATAAGTTGTTTTTTTTATTGGAGTAAAATAAGTTGTTTGCGTTTGTCTATATGTATAACTCAGCTAACATTTGATTGTTCTTTGGATTTGTTCTCATCAACTGACAATGTCATTAAGTACCATGCCAAAGCAAAATGTCTCTTCCTGAAAGAGCTTGTGTTTCTAACCATTCTAATAATTATTGGCAGCATAATTTACTAATATCAATGATCTTCTGCTTCATTTTCACATGCCACATATCCATTTCAAATAAATAAATTTTTGTAGTAATATATGTACATGCATGTATATTTATTTTTGTTTAAATAAAGAGTTAAATTTGATTCCAAACAATTAAGCTACCAATTGCAATAATCCATAATCATTGTATATACTTTTGCATGTTTGCATGTCCAATTATCAATTTGATTCATCACACATACTACCAAACTGATCCAGAGCTAGAAAAAAAGATGCTCTCTTTCCATTGGCAGAGGGTTTGATATAAGTTTGGTGCCAATTCCACTAACCAATTATGTGAAATTAACCCACAAGCTTCCCAATTAACAAAGAGATATATAAACTTTTTGCCTTTTTACCTTCATCCAAATGACAGGAACACCAATAGGATGGCTCTTTTGCACACATATATATATTACTTTTATTATGTTTGTCTAATTCAGTTTGCATGAAAATAATGAAATGATTAAGAGGTTGCCTCCAATTTTAACATTTGACAGGAAGTTACACCAGAAATTAATAAGAATATAGTTTGTTCATGGGTCATTTCTAGCCATCCATCCATTATTTTAAAATATAAAAAAAATGGCCAATGGATTGTTAGTTAAACAAAATAGTTTAAGAGAAGATAATGGCTTCAAGAGAGGATAATTGATATATAACACTAACGGAAAAAAGGCTTTACTTCATGACAAAGCCATCTCAACAACCTCTTTTGGACATAGCTAAAGGAAAAGAAGTAAAATTCTTTACATAAAAAAAGTTAGAGAAAATGAGGAACCAGAGCCACGTTATCTTTGGTTCCATCATGATGATTATAGGACAGGTTTGTTACACTAATTGGCTTATTATTAAAACTAATTAAGTGCGCTCGTGATATATATTTTAATAATCGACTGCACCTTTACAGGTTGGCTCAATGGGGTCATTAGAATTTGGAATGGCATTGGAAACACAAAGCTGAAAAGTAAAGGTTATTAATTTCTTTTTTTTCATTGGCAAAAAAAAATCAATGCACAGTAAACAGACACCTAAATATTCTGGTAATATTTTAATACAGAAATTGGACAAGTACCATTTCGGCCTTGGGAGTTTTAGTCCCAACTAAAAAAAATTCTATAATATAGAATTCTAGGGTCTAATAACAATAATACCTTATCCAAGTAATCCATATCAGATAACTTGAAATTCAAACATGAACAAACAGAGACTAGAAATAGACCACAATCATGAGATGGGTTTGCCTTAGTTTTAGTAACATTCTTCATGATCAAGCCACCGTTTGCAATTTTTGCACATTTCTATTATTTGTCCTTCCATCCACCAAAGATGGGATGTCTTTGTCACCTTTATTTCCATTTCCATCATGAGTTTGGAAAAACATCTTCAGAGGTACATCTGCTCTATCCTGCTAATGAGTTCTATAATATGTTTATATATATCCAGCAATTAAAAAAGAAAAAAAAACAAGAAGATGCCCAAAGTCTTTTTCATGATTGATAAGGTAAGATGGAATAACAAACCTATTAAGTGCTGGATATTCTGCGTCTTGTGTAAGAACAACCATGTTCTTTTGGCACCTGCCCATGGAACAAAGTTTTACGATAGCTAGTCTGCATTTTCTAGTGAACTTTGAAAGTGAACCTTTGCCATAACTAGCAACAATATGCTTCTATAGGTGACAACGAATATACTTGTATAAAACACAAATAAATAAATAAAAGCCATCCAGTTGCATTAGATAGCTCCAACTTATTTGGAGTGATTAACAACAAGAAATGGCATATTAGCACAAATAGCCATTCAAGGCACTTCCGATGTTTCAAGTCTTTGCATAACTTGATGAAATATAGGAGAAGGTGAATTGGAATGCTTAGATAAAACTGAGTTAAACAAAAGTTACAAGGATGGACCACGCTCTCACTTTTGGTGGTGGTGCCTTCAGCCAAGACAAGGAAATGGGTATAAAGCAAAACCCACAGCTTCCAAAACCAGATTAGTGCATGATGCAGGGCTAGAACAAACAAGTTTAGTAATTTTTTTCTGGCTAACAATATATACAAAGTCAATTTAAATTACAGCAGGAGAAACATTAACATTACACTCAAGTATAATCATCCATAGAAAGGGGTAAAATCCTAAACGTGTGTATTTGTAAAATCTACCAGACAGGTTGCATAGGCTTGCATAAACCACAACTCAAAAGTCAACCAAATAACTGATAACTGACAATTTGAATATATTAAACATGTAGTAAAGCTAAGAATTACCTCGCCCATAGCCAGTACCCAATGACCAATAGGTTCTTAACTTGACTCTGGCAAGTTTCTGTTCTATTTGATTATCTGGGTTTTTAGTGAAGAATTTAAAGCTCTGTTAGCTGCTGGACCTTGTCAACTCTTAACATGTAATGCAGCATAAGAATCTCCAGTAAATATGTGAAAGTTGACATCTACGGATCATCATCATAAGGACTGTCTTGGAAAAGCGGTGATAGAAGAATTGAGATGGGCCTTCCATTATGTTGAAATTCAGCAAGCATGGAAGCCTGATTTTGATTAGAGTCACAAGTATTTCCAGTCAAGTCCAAATGCTGAAGGTTACCTGAATATTAACAAGAGTAGCATAGTCTCAGACAGCTGTGTTCATTTTACATAAAATAAAGGCCACTGCTTCATGCCACAAGGGATAACGACTTTCTTTTGTACCACATGACATTCTAAGGAAATCATGCTTCAATAGAATGCAAAATTAACAAAAGGAAAAAAAATGCAAAATTAACAAAAGAAAAAAAAAAACAAGGCTAAGTTCTGAGAAATTGAAATTTAGCCCACTAACATCACTAGTATTCTTTTATATTCGTCAGGAAAGAAAACAGCTAACAACTTAAACATATATTACGATTCAAAAATCTATTCTTGTTCGAGGTAGATACCTTGTGCAGCTTTTAGTGCAGAGAATATGAGGGTTAACGATTCAGCAGGCATAAGATTATAAGATGCATTAATAGAAATGAGATCTGGAGCCAATGACAAGAGCTTTGACAAAAATTTTGCAGCTTCGAGTCCTCCACGATTTTTGCTGTGTGAAAGCAATTGATTTGTCAATTGTCTAACCACAAACAGGTATAAGAAAAGAAGAAGAAGACTGATCAGTTCAAACCTTATGTTGACCTTTACAAGCTTCAGTTCTCCCATTATCCCTTTTTGTAGTTCCTGAAAGCCAGCAGAGCCCAGTCCAATGCCTCCAATATTAAGTTCTCTGATATGTGTACCTAAAAATTTTCCTAAAGCTCCAGCCATTGGGCTGATGGACGGTTATTTTAAAGCCAATCCATCTCAAGAAAGAAACAAAACAATATAGTGCAACATCTATTTGGCAATATATATATATATATAGTGCAACGTCTATGCCAGTGTTAGGCAAACTAACCTGCCAAGGCTATTGTCTGCAAGCGTGAGAGAGTTCAGTGGTTTTTGCAGGGTTGAGAGGGTGTCTAAAAGAAGAGTCACTCCTTCAGGGGAAAGCTCGCAACTTTCTAAATTCAGTTCCACCAATGGGGAGCATCTTTCAGCAGCCTCAGCAAAGTAAGGGATGAAGCATCTATGATGTTCAAGCAAAGCCTCAAAACTTCAGCTCATTACATCGGACGTGTATTGGAAAATGATATTTGACTAACTTAACCTGATTCCTTCATCCTCAATGGGATTTTCACCCAAGTCCAGCATCTCCAAATTAGGCATATAAAGAATCACGTATCTAAGACTCTCCATATCATACTTGCAAAGATTATTATTCCTGAAACCAGAAAAGGATTTGTGCCAATGCATGAAAACTCTGGAAACAAAAGGCAATCCTTCAAAAGTAACAGATTGTGGCTTTGTAAAGCAACATATATTGATCATGTTCTAATATGTAGGGCAGTGGTGGCAAATAACCACAAATATGGTATATGCAACCACTGGAATGTGTAGATTTAAATACAGAAATTACTTTCAGACAATGCCCCACCTTACATTGAGGACACGTAATGACTGCAAAGACTTGCTTATCCTCGAAGATGATGAGGCCCTGGTTGAGGATCCCCCATTGAAATTAGAAAGCCATCCTGCTATCTGAGAGAATTTGTTAGAAAGGTCAAATGTTTGGTAGCTTGCATGAATAATTAAACAAAAAGAATATATACATCAGCAATGCATTACTCACATTGTTGTCTGAAAGGTCCAGGATGGAAACACTAGAACAACCATCAAAAAGTAAAGTGAAAAGCATCCGTGCAAAATTTTGATCTAAGTTGTTACCAGAAAATCTCAATGAAGACAAGGACCTGAAGGCAAAACAGTTTAGAAGCATCAATAGGTTAAGTTGGAGAGTAACTGGTAAGAAGTGGAGGTGCAACCAGATTCTCAAAGCAGAATATTTCAGATAAAATCATGCAACAGAGCTTTTAGATTCATGAATTAAATATGCAAGTAAGTGTCTAATTTTTGGGGTTTATTAAAAGGGGAAAGAAAGAGGAGTTGGGGAAACAATTTTTGAAAAATTGACCTCCAGAAACGCAGAAAAAACTTTGACAGAGATACCATGTATTGACCGGACTTTTTTTATCACTCAAAATCCGACAAGAGAATACAAGTTTTGAAGATGATCAATCTTGAGCTCGAGACCTCCTAGGGACTTGTTCATAACATTTTTGTTTGAACTACTAACAAGATGACAACTAAGAATTCTTGGG
>CANYLF012214806.1:0-13332 GCA_948193215.1 Bocquillonia castaneifolia
TAGTATTTTTAAGTTTAATTTTATTTTTCACTCTTAAAAATTATTTCCTTATTATATTAACATTAATTACATGATTAACAACAAATTTGGATGTAATTTGTAACATTTGCACTATTAAAAGAAGAAATTGGATGAAATTGGCCATTTTTCACATATTGGTAAGTAAGTTGACCAAAATTTAAAAAAATCTAAGCTAATCAGACATTGGATATAGGTCTGAGAGCAAATTAACCCTTAAGCTCATGTAATTGTTTTAGTTGAGGTGTTATTTTTGAAAACATTGCTACAAACTCGAAATGACAATGGGATGAGTTTTTCCGGATATCTGTTGCTATCTGTTCCAAATAAATCAAATTCGGATAATTTTTTTATCAGATTGATGATGGGTACAGATTTCAATTTTACTATCCGAACCGAATTCGGATTGGAATTAGATTTCACCCTCTAGATATCTATTATCCGAATCCGATTTTATTATAGAATTTGGATATAGGATATCTGCATCTGATATCCAGTTATTTAAACAAATAATGGATACTATATATTTATTTACATGCTCATTTAAAGAAAAAATAAAAAAAATTTCAATTAAAATTTAATATTTTTTATTAATTGGATATCCAATGGGGATTCACGAGTATATTTATTCAGATTTTAGATGGATGCGGATATTTTCTAATTGAATTTGGGATAGATTTAGATAGTTGTATAATTAAAACAGATACGAATTTGGATATGCTCCGGAAACAATGGTATATATGTAAGAACCCCATACTTTAAGGATTCATTTACGCCTTTTGCCAATTTTATAAATTTGATGTTGGGTCGTGTATGACCCAAACCCGAAACGAAAACCGACATGGAAGCCCAAACAGACCATCTCCTATATCCGTTCCTCACCCGTTTCGGTTCATATAAAAGGCACCGTGGTCCATCTTCAGTCTTCTTTACATAGTTGTAAAAAAAAAAAATTGCAATTCTAGGGTTTCATCGAGCTCCATTTGCTTCAAAAGAGCAAATTAGTAAAATAAAAGATGGACGATGACCAAGAAATGGAGAGATTCGGAATGGAGAACGATTTCGAAGACGGAGAATGGATAAACGGTGAATACTATTACAGGAAACGTAAAGAGAAGCGCAAGCAAACTAAAGACGACGTTTTGTACGGCGTTTTTGCTGGTTCTTCTGATTCTGATGAAGAAAACTCAAGAAGACGTAGAAAAGACCGTGATCTCGGACGCAAACCTGACCTTACAAAGCCTGTCAATTTTGTCTCTACAGGTACTGTAATGCCTAGTAAAGAAATTGATGATAATTTAAGAAATAAAGATGAAATTGATGTTGATGATATGTCTGTCGATGATGATAATGACAGGTTAGGTATAGGTTCAAGTTCAGGTTTATGGTTGGGTGCTCAAATAGGGTTTGATGGCAGGAGTAGCAATGATAATGGGGTTAAAAAAAGTAAAGAATGTAAGGATGTTGGTGGTGAGGATGAGGGTGGTGATGATGATTTTTTGCCCACTGAGTTTGGGAGGAAGTTAAAAGAGAATGTGTCGAGGAAGGAGCGAGAGAGATTGGAGAAGAAGGAGAGAGATACAGGAGGAGGAGGAGGAGGAGGAGGAAGAAAGCGGGAAGCTGGAAGTGGGGATGTTGGAGGGTTTGAAAAGCATACAAAAGGCATTGGGATGAAATTGTTGGAAAAAATGGGGTATAAAGGAGGTGGGTTAGGGAGGAATGAACAAGGGATATTAGCTCCTATTGAAGCCAAGTTGAGGCCCAAGAATATGGGTATGGGGTATGATGATTATAAAGAAACTTCGGCGAAGGTCTTACCACAATTGGAGGAGAAGAGTGTGAGTGTGAGTGTGAATCAGAGTCAAGGTCTGGAGAAGGCAAAGGAGGGGTTATGGATGAAGAAGAGAAAGAAAAAGAAACAAGAGTACATAACAGCAGCTGAGTTGTTAGCAAAGAAGGAAGACGAGGGGTTTCAGGTTGTTCAGAAGGTGCTTGATATGCGAGGACCACAAGTGAGAGTTCTGACAAATTTGGAGAATTTGAATGCTGAAGAAAAGGCAAGAGAAAATGATATTCCAATGCCGGAACTTCAGCACAATCTGAAGTTGATTGTGGACATGGTTGAAGTTGATATTCAGAAGATTGATAGAGATTTGAGAAATGAGAGGGAGACGGCAATTAGCTTGCACAAGGAGAAGGAGAAGTTGGAAATGGAGGCTGCTCGTCAGAAGAAGCAATTGGATAATATGGAAGAAATCATGAATATGTTGAGCTATATTGATGAACAGAATTCCTTGGGAACCTTAACCCTAGATTTGTTATCAAAGTGCTTTACTGACTTGAGAATGAAATTTGCAGAAGATTACAAGCTTTGCAACTTGTCTTGGGTTGCTTGTTCATTTGCTTTGCCTTTGTTGATTAGGGTATATCAAGGTTGGGATCCTCTCAGAAATCCATTACATGAAATGAAACTTGTAGAGTTGTGGAAGAATGTTTTGCAAGGTGAGGAAAGTAATGATATATGGGATGTAGACACACCTTACACAAAGTTAATATCAGAACTTGTTTTACCTGCTGTGAGAATATCTGGTATCAATACTTGGGAGCCTAGAGATCCTGAACCTATGCTCAGATTTTTGGAGTCATGGGAAAAGTTGTTGCCTACGTCAGTTACCCAGAACATACTTGATAATGTGGTCATGCCAAAGTTGTCTAGTGCTGTGGATTCATGGTCTCCTCAGTTGGAGACTGTCCCAATACATGTTTGGGTGCATCCATGGCTGCTACAGCTGGGACATAAATTGGAGTATTTGTATGAAAAGATACGAATGAAGTTGTCAATGGTTCTTGATCAATGGAAACCAAATGATTCATCTGCTTACACTATTTTGTCACCTTGGAAAACCGTTTTCGACTCAGCCAGTTGGGAACGCCTCATGCGCAGATTCATAATTCCTAAATTGGAGGTTGCACTGCAAGGGTTCGAAATAAATCCGGCCGATCAGAATCTTGATCCTTTTTATTGGGTCATGTCATGGGCATCGGCTATTCCCATACATTTAATGGTTGAAATGATGGAAAAGTTTTTCTTTGAAAAGTGGCTGCTAGTTTTATATCATTGGTTGTGCGCCAGTCCAAACTTACAAGAGGTTCACCATTGGTTTACAGGTTGGAAGAGACTCTTTCCACCAGAGCTTCAGGCGCATGAACATATTCGATATCAATTTACTCGAGGCCTTCAAATGATTGATAAGGCTATTGAAGGAATTGAAGTGGTTCAACCTGGCTATAGGGACAATCTCACCTATCTCAGGGCACAAGATCATAGGCAATTTGAGGCTCAACAAAGAGCTGCAGCACATGCACAGCAGCAAGCTGCAGGGGGTATGGCAAGTACATATCAGTCAGATAGTATGGGTGCTGGTGTTCAGATGACTTTGAAAGAAGTTGTCGAGGCCCATGCGCAGCAACATGGATTGCTATTTAAACCTAAATATGGAAGGACATATAATGGTCACCAGATATATGCTTATGGTAACATAAGCATGTATGTGGATTCTGTACATATGCGGTTGTATGCTCAGAAGGATGAAGATTGGTTCCTGACAGGTCTTGATAATTTATTTGAGATGCATAGAAATTCTCTTACAAAGAGAAGGTGAGTCACCTGAGAAGCTGCTGGATATGGAAAAACATGAGGGTGAGGAAGCAGTTATTCTCCCTGGTTAGTATAGAGGCAGTATGCATCAGGTCTTAAGAGGTTAGCTTTCTGTATTCTTTTGTCTATTATGGACAGGACTTTTTGTTGTAAGAAGGTTACGATGGGCTCTTTTTTTTTTTTCCAGACATTACGCGTTACTGTGACTTGTGTACGCATTTCTTTCCCGGTTAGTTGTTCTTGTAGTTGTATATATTTTGCCAATCGCCAGGAAAAGTTAACGGTAGTATTTTCAATATCTTCATCTAGCTTTTCATTTTAAGTTGTATGCGTACTTCTACCATTTTTATCTGTTTATCTTTGCCTGCCTCAACTTTTAGTGGCATAATCTACCTTCCTTATTGTTTTGGATTATCCCGTCCTTAATTGTGCTAGTTAGGGTTAATGACCCTGGGAGAGAAGGCATTGATTCTCATCCTTAGGCAATGACGTTAGTGTGCTTATGTTCTTTCCAAGTTCTACATGTTCCAGATCCAGCCCAATTTGATAGTGTGAGGGTTCAAATGAGTCTGCTGCTGATTATTTTTTTTTTCTTAATTTTGGTCTTTGGCAGATGCAAGTTGTAAAAACCATGCAAGAAGGCTTCATCTCCATGCATATTAATTATGGCCTTGGTCCTCTTCCATTAGAAGTCTATATAAGACTGTATTATGTAATTATAGTTACTTTCAGCTCAAATTGTATCGGGGGTGGTAGTGATGAGGCCTCAATTGGTTTCAATAATGAGTTAATTTTGTCAAGAGCTTTGCACGCGAGTTGATACTCACTTTTATGATATTCTCCCTTTCAAGAAATATAATGAAACGTCTTGTGCTCGTCTTTGAATTAGGCTCCACAACCACGGCCGAAACATACAAATCTGAAAATCGATGGGCGTCTCTTTAGTTTGAGAGGTTAAAGTGAAGCCATTTGTTCTTTTCAAGGCTCGGTTACTATTTTTTTTTTAAAAATTATTAACACACTTTGAAGGGTGTAAAAATATGCAAACCTCCAATATCAGTGGTAAATTCTTTTCTTAGTGAATCTAATGAGCTTATCGGCTGTTAAATTGGAGTGTCTGTTAAATTTGAGTATTGAAAAAGGAAAACAAAAAATCATTGTAGGGAACTGGTAATAATATAAATTCAATATGAGAACTATAATTCTCCTTTAAAAAAAAAAATGAGAACTATAATCCGGGGAGAATGTACTAGGGTATTTCCCTTAATGTATTTCCATTTGGCACTAGCCTATCTCGTATCATGTACTAAATAGCAAAGCATATTTCTGTGTCCGCGCACCTTACATGAGTAGCAGGGCCTGGAATAACAGAAAAATCGGAACAGGTTTCAGCTTCAGGAGTTTCACATGATATACTCTCTATAAATAGAAATTGGCCATTGCATCTTTTCTCTGTGTTAGGCTTGGCTATGCACGTTTCTTGAAAGTAAGAATTGGAGGAACTCGAACCAATTTGTTCCATTTTACATTTTGATTTGGTTTCCTCCAATATCTTACCTTCAAATGTTTTGTGAAAATCTCACTGTTAAAAGGTTTCTATGCCATGGATCTTGAAAGTGAGAGTTGGAGGTAGCTAAACCATTCAAATTGGCTCTTACCAAAATGGTTTAGTTTGCTCCAATATCTCACCTTCAAAGAGGTTTATGAATCAACCATTTGAAGGATATCATTAGTCACAGGTCCTGAAAGTGAGAGTTGGAGGAAATTAAACCATTTGATTAAGTCATTATCTTACTCTTAAGCACAAAAATCATATGATTTAGTTTCCTCCAATATCTTACCTTCATTGGTTTGTGAGAATATTACTGGTTTGGAAATTGCTTGTATTTTTGGAGTTCTTGTTGTAAATGAAGATCCTTCTTCACAATCTTCATCAACGATCATGCTTTATTTTCATCTATTTGCCTTCTCTGCCGTGTTTAAGGTAATAAATTGCTCTTACAGCTGCTAAACTTAAAACTTTATACTTTTGAACATGCAAATACAGGGATGTTGAGAAGTGGATCCAGTTTTGAATGTTCAGCACAACACAGTAGGATAAGACGGAGCTTAACTATTTAAAACTGGAAATTCGTTCAATAGCATAAATAGAACAGCAACTGTTATTTCTCTCGCCAAGAACAGTAGGATCTCGGTCTTGAGTTTCATTTCGGATTCTTATTTGAGGCTTGAATGTCTCAGAATTATCAGAGACTAATCATCTCTGAGTCTGAACTGCTGTAGCAGAACAAAAGGGTATTATACAAATTACAGGTCCTTTCCTGAGTTACTTTCATGGCTTACAAACATCTTTATAAATGTATGAAATATGTGATTTCTTCGGGCATTTAGGAATTAAGAGTACATTTTGCTTAGGCTCTGAAATAGTTCACTTTCCTTTGTGAGTATAATTTTTCCAATATTAAACTTGCAAGTTAAATACAAGAATTAGGAGCAGGCAACCATCCCGAATATGGTGTGTGCATACAGAAATCAGAAAGAGTAAAATTATTCATATATTCATACAAAACTTGCACACAAAATGACAGTCTAACTTCTTTCTTCTGTTTTCTGAGTTAATGAATTGTTCATGGGGGAGAAGATAAAGGGAAGCATGTACCAGTTAATTATTGTCATTATCATAATACATAATAACATAAAATGATTCTGAATTCACATCCAGAGGTTGTATCCCTCGAAAATATATGATAAATACATGAAAAATTTTCGCTGCAGCCAGCTCTTAATCAGTGTATTCAACTCTACAGAAAGTTTTTAGGGTCGTTGGCCCTTACATGATGTCCTATAGTTATATCTGTTTGGGGAAAAAAAAGGAATTGAAGATACAGCTTTTCTTTCTGTATATATACAGTGCTCTGGAGTTTTTAGTGAAACACACACTAATTCAATGTTTCACTAGCATTGCCTCCAGCTTCTTCTTCCTTGCAGCATGTTTTAGTTTCTCTAGTGAAACAAGTCCAACTTGCCGAACTCTTTCCCTCGACAAACCTATCCTGAAGAAATAACACAAGGTAATTGTTATATTTATGCACTGCAGTATTTCCTTTGAAGAACAAAAAAGCAAGCATGGCAGTTCTTCTGGTATGTATAGATGATGATCAAGGTCAAATTCTACTCACCGCTTACTAATTTCCTCCCAAGTGAGACTTTCGCCATCCAAACCATAATAAAGTCGTATAATATCCCTTTCTCGTTCTCGGAGAGTCAAATTAATAAGCTTGTTTACTTCATCCTGCATTTATATTACTAAAGATATTGACACTTTCTTTCTATAGTCCATAACATAATACAATGGGGTTGCTCCTATTAAGAGAGAATATTTTTGATGTGTTTTCCTATGATTACCAGCAACTAATTTTATTGAAACAGCTTTCTACAGGACTTGTTGAGAGGAGATTCTGGTACCAATCATTATGGAAAAATTAATCATGGTTGAGTTTATTTTTCCTTCACATTCACTAGAAAATTTTAACAGCTTTACCTTGAGTGCCCATTCGTCAACTCCATGCCATGGGTTGTTCTCTAGGCAACCGTCTGCAATATACTTTGAAAGGAAGAAAAAGAAGAAGTCAGTACTTAACATAAAAGATACATGGTTCTTAACAACAAAGACACATTTGACTGGGTGAATAATAATATTCTCTGTATCAATTGCAGAAAAAGAGTAGAGGTTCACATACACTATGGTGGGTTTCTCCTGGGAGGCCATTCAGAGAAGGGAATGCTTCCCTATCGAGTGAGAAGACCTTGCTAACTGCCTGTAAACAATGATATTTTGTGGTAAGCACAGAGAAAATGTGAGCATAATAAGCCAGAAGGAGTAGTGCTTCAAACAGTTTATACCTGTGTAGCATTTCTAACTTTTTTCTGGGACATATTGAGGGACTCGGCAATTCTCTGAAAAAAAAAAAGCAGTGCGATCAGACAGGTCTTTAGACAAACAAGCTAGTAACGGAATAAAGCTAAATTCAACACTAAGAAACTAGATGAAGAATCTGAATTTTGAGAATGGTGGAATGAGACAGTTCAGTTGCTCACAATAAGGTACAGTTCAGTTGCTCACAATAAGGTTGACTTACATCAATTGAAGGGGTTACTCCTTTCTCTTCCAGTCTTATTTTTGCATTCCGAATTAAGCCTAACCTTTCGTGTAAATGATTAGGCAGCCTTAAGGTTCTTGAATTCTCAACTAGTGCTCTAGAGACACCCTGTGCCAGGAAACAAAATGTAAAACAGACTTAGTTTTGCTGTCCACAGTTGAAAACTAGATAGCGCAGATACAAAGTATCACAAGTAAATTTGATAGTAATATAAATCCAGGTCCATGAAATTCCTAAGACTCATTTTTTTCATTTCAGAAATGCATAAGGCATACAATTTGAGTTTTGGGGGAAAACTGACAGACTCAATATAATTGACATGCTGCCTTGTTGCATCCTCCACATGCCACCAACAAAAAAAGAGCAGGGGGAGAGTAAATAGTTGAGCACAAACAGGAAGGGCGGGAAATTCAATAAACATTACTTATATTTATAATAAGATAAAAGTCCAGCATCAAGTTGAGAAATGTCACAATGAGTATAAGTTACAAAAATACCATGTGCATGCAAAAGAAGTATCTTATTTTGCCAAATGCTATGTTAGATTAAAAGCCACATAACCTTACCTGACGAATCCACCAATAAACATAAGTTGAAATTTTGAATCCCTTTGAAGAATCAAATTTCTCAATACCACGCAATAATCCAATCAAACCTCCCTGTATGAGAATTGAAAACATAACATATAACCAATGCACCCAGAAAAAATAAAAAACCATCTGCTTTTACATGAGCTAAAGGATAATAATAATTCATTGAAGAAATGTGAGAGAAGAATGTTACCTGGACAAGGTCAGACATTTCAGCACCCATTTTATCATATCTTTGGGCAATAGACATGACTAGACGAACATTGCTCATTGCCAGCTTCTCTCTTGCCAATGAACAAGCTATCAGTTTGTACTGTAACTCAGACCGAGACATCTTCAGTGAAGTTGCAAGTTGTTCCTCAGAGGGATCACATCCTAATCTTTCCTTCAACCTAGATGTGGCAAAGCAAATAGACAAAAAAAATTTTAAAAAAAAATGTTTCTTTCCAACAGAGCAATTTTAATTTTTGAAAAGGATGAGCTGTTTTGAAACATCTAGGCGTAAATTTCTAAATACGTGGACAGGGACAGGGAAAAGGGTTGATCTTGACATAAGCATCATCTGAACTTTAAAACATTGAGTAAGATGCAAATAAAAGGGGATCCATTTATCGTCCAACATAAATATGATGCTTTCAATTTTTATTATATATTATTATTAAAATCATCACTTCTGCAAGCCAACTACTTGTCATAAGAGTTTAACCAAAACTATGCTGACAACTCATGTTACTATTTTTTTTTCAAAAAAAAAAAAAAAATCTTAGCTCGTCTCACCTGCATTTATGATCTTCCAAGGAAAGACCAGCTTTTATTATCCTTGACAGGCGAACAACTTCAGCATGGGTGAGCAGCTCTTCACTTACTACACCTTTAACATAACCCTTCAAACGATTCTGCAGCAGCTCTGGACTAACAGCTGACTTTAGCTGTTTAAAGACACTAGCTTGCACTATGGATTTACTTAGGTTTATACTCTTCTTCCTAGTGTTAATTCTCCGTTGCCGAGCAGACACCCCAGAACAAGTCACAGGTACTTTCTTCTGACTTTTCCTACTTGGTGAATCAAATGAGGCTGTTCTTTCAAATGAAAGATTCCACTGTTTCTCAAGCATAGACTTCTGTAGCAAAAGTAATGCCTCTACTGAATAGTCAAGATCAGAACTTTCCTCTTCTATGTCATTGGAAGTCTTGAACCTTGTTGCTGCAGTTGAGGGAGCAGAGGCAGTATCCACATGTTCCTTGAGAGCCTTAATAGACTGCGTAGTTCGATTGGAAGATGGGTAACTAGGGCCATAGTTCGATGGCTTCTTTGCGACTATCACAGTCTTAGTTGAAATAATTTGGTACTGTGTTAACCCATGATCATTGGCACTGGAAAGCTTTTCTGTGAGATCAGAATAATAAAAGGTTGAACTCAAGAGCCTCTTTCCTGCGCTAAGTCCAATAACTGCAGCAGTGGCCATCTTATGGCTTCCTTTCAGATATATTCAAAGAGCATTACAAGCTCTTAACGAATTAGAGTTTGTTTTATCAATACAATAAGCTCAGGGTACAAAAATGTGTAGTATGCTAAATCTCCCAAAAACCACTTTCTTAGTTTTCTGGCAATAGAAAAAGGCAAAACATAATTAGAAAGCTCTTCTGTTTTTTTTTTTTTTGAGCAAGCCAATAAAATAATTGACATGAAATTCTAACGTTCTAAAATGAAAAGTTCATAATCAAGTAGACCTTGAAAAGATGCATGTTGTTTGAGCATATAAACATTTCATACTATATATATATATTGCACACGGCCCTTTATACCCAGATGCTGGAGATTTAGATCCAATAACCATTTAAATACACAACGCTCTTGGATTCAACTTCGGGTTTCTTCAACAATTAATATTAATAGTCCATGAAACAAAAATTGAAAAAAGAAATCTAAAAACACACAAAAGGCAGTTAGATAAAAATTTTAAAAAATAAGAACATCTCACCAGTACCAGCAAATAACTAACAATAAAATCATCAAAGCAATGTTTAAAATCATTGTAATTTTGAAACAAAAAATTGTTAAACAACGTTGTCAGTGCTTAAAATTGTAGATAGTCTTACCACTCATGTATAGTACATCAAATCAAGAATTTAATTACAGACAGGGGATGTTAAAATCATGAATATGAACATTCACAACTGAAGTTCCAGCCTTTTTTTATTATAATTCAAAATTCAGCAGCAACCCAGTTCACTTCTTTGAAAAATACAATAAAGGGTCACAAGATTGCTTCCTAACAGTCACTTAATGGGAGGTTTCTGAATTATGCAAGCTATATAGAAACTGTCTGTGTCTAGTGAAACAATTGTAAGCAGAAAAGAGAAACAAATGAAGCAGAAGAAATATACTTTAAACTGAGAAATGAAGTAATTAATATAAATGACATACCTTAAAAGACAATACAATATTTGACTACCCTATTATACAATACAAGTGGTGAAGATTCCAAAGTAGGAAAAAGATACAGTTATGAAGAAAGAAAGAAACTTTCTTTCTTTTCTTTCTTTCTTTCTTTCTTTCTTGTAGTAGAAATAATGTTGTTGTAAATGTGTGTTTTGAGTGTTAAAGAGTGACACTTTTTTTGTTAATTTTATTTAAATAATGTGTGATTTTTATTTTTATTTTTATTTTTTGGTTATGATAATCTTTAGAGTTAGTTAAAAGGGATATAGATAGTATAACAAGTTAAGAGGAAAAAAGAGATATGGGAAGGAAGGATACTATTGGCTAAAGGAGATATTGGGGCCATAGATGAGTGGTCTATGCTTTGCCATTTTGCTCATTTCTATATTTCTTACTTCCCCTTCTCATCCCATCATCCCCATTCCCTCTCCATTTCTTTCTTTCTTTTTTTTTTTTTTGTTCTTTTGTGGGATTTTTTTAAAACAATTATTTATTTTTTTGTTAATTTTTTTAAAATTTTATTTGTAAAATTATGAAAAATAAGAAATTGATACTATGCTAGCCACACGTTACAGCACCAAGCAAACGACATAACTGAATGAATAAATGCATTGTATTTGTATTTCTTAAAAAATAAAAAAAAATCGATGAGCTGTGGGCCCTTACTTCCCACGTCACTTCTTCAAAAAAACTAAAGTATGTGCTTCTGCTCCACACACACATTCTGTTCTTCTTATTATACTATTACCCGGCTAGTGCCGGTTCTCATGGAATCAAATCGGAATCGCAGTTTTAAAAATCAAAACCGAAACTAGAACCTTCCTTTGATTTCAGTACTGAAGCCAGAATTAAAGTTGTTCTTTTAAAATTTAATCCTGATTCTTAATATAAATTAGAACTGACGGTTCAAAAGAATTAGAATATCCTTCTACAGTTTGATACCAATTCTTCATATAAATTAAAATCAGCTGTTCAATTTCAATTTTAACCGTCTAAAGCAATTAAATATAAGTAAAATTTGGTTCAGAATGAAATCAAAACCAAATTAAGACCATCCCTTAAAGTTTATTTCAGTTCCTAAAAAATGTAGAATCAAAACAAAGAGTTTAATTTTGATTTAAATCCAAACTGTAGCCGAGTTCGCTGGTTCAGTTTAATTCCAATATGCGGCCATCCACATTGAATGAAATTCATATTCTTCTCGTCTCTATATCACATTACCTTATTTAATTAAAATATTGAATGTACAATAATATTTTTTTTTAAAATGTTTTCATTATTATATATTCATTCCTTTTAATAAAAAAAAGTATTAATTGGAATCATATATTAAGATGTTACTTTTATAATCTTAAGTGGTTGATTATAAGTAAAAAAAATTAGAAGGTTACATTAAATTAATTATTTGAAATATTTAATGATTAGACTAGTCTGTAAGTAACCTTACTCATGCCAAGTAACTTATATAACAATGATTAAAAATATATTTGTATATAAAGAATGATAATACAATAAAAGCAAACCCAACCAATAGCAAGCAGTTTTCAGGATTTTGTTTTAGAACAGAACTGGTTTTTGACTTGTACGGTTGAATCAAGTTAGGTGATCAACCATATCAAATTAGCCAAAAAGATAATCACAGAAAAGCAGAAGCCCAACTAGGGCATGAGAAATGATAAAAAAAAAAAAAAGAAGAGAGAGGTGAAGTTGCAAATAAGCTAAAGCAGAAATTATAAAATAAAGTCCACAGTTAAAAGCTCCAGTGAATGTATATCTATCTTCCAAGACAGATTCAGCACCTGCACAAGCAAAAGACTAGTTTATTGGATGAAGCATAGATCGATAATTTCATCATTGAACAGATGGACATGGACCAAATAGCATAAATCATTAGGTGCAAAAAATAAATAAAAAATGATACTTACGAGGTATAGCATGGTTGAATGAAGGTTTTGTCTATATAAACTACTGACATTATGAAGTTGTCACTCCCATGTGATGGACACTTCCAATGACCAAATAATATTTTCTTGGTGCAGTAGTTGGAGCTGGAATACGTGGTAGTTCCCGTATCATGTAAATGTTCAAACAAGATACCTCTACTGGCTAAGAAAAGCACGGAATGAAAGGAAATCGCGAAAAAAATTAACATTTACACCCCCATGGCACTATATAATTAAGTTTACAAGTACATTTCAAGAATATGAAGCTCATGTCTACAGAATTCCTCCAACATTTATAACATACTACAAAATGAGGACCTACTTGAGAGTACTCCTGCTGCCACTTTTGACCTCAATTCCCAACTGAAATACTCTGCAGCAGCTGCACTTCATTAAACAGGTTAGAATCCTTCAACAAATGAAATGCAATCTTCCAGGTTACTGAAAATTGAAAATCTGGAAGTGTAGAAAGTCCATAACATTTGTCATTCAATAAATAAAGGAAGGGGGAGGTGGAAAA
>CANYLF012215289.1:0-22391 GCA_948193215.1 Bocquillonia castaneifolia
AAAGGGGGAGAAATCTCCTTGTTTTATATTTTTCAAAAACCTGGCACAAGTTGAGGGGGAGCAATTCCATCAACTCACACACTTAACTCCTTTGTTTTTAAGTTTTTGAACTTAGAAAATGAATTTTTGTTTTTTGGTTGTCAAACTTAAAAAGGGGGAGATTGTTGGCTTTAGTGACATCAATCCATCTTATTTTCAGTTTAACAACCCTTTATCTTTGTCTAACAAAGTTCCTAAGTGTGTAGGTTTTCAACCAAGCTAGTTTTGAATGACTCCTGCAAACCACGCCCGTGATAAGGGGATCCGCGCCCACGTTAATATATCACGCCCGCAATGAGGAGATTACCCCCGTGACAAACGACATAGTTCACCCGTGAAAAGGAAATCGCGCCCAGACTTTTAGGTGAACTTAGAAGGCTTCTGTACACTTAGAGCCGCACCCGCGACATCCCAAATCGTACCCTTGATTTGAGAAACAGAGAGCCCCTTTCTGAAGGTTCGAGGTCTCACCCGTGGTGGACTAAATCGCCCCCACGATTTGATCAGACAAAAGCCGCTCCTCAAGGAAATCAAGCCGCTCCTCAAGAAAATCTAGCCGCTCTCTCAAAGGCATTCTCTGCCATGTGATTTTACGCCCGCGGTTAGAGAATCGCTCTTGCGGTTTGATCAAACAGAGAGCCGCTCTCAAAGGCATCCCCTGCCCAATGATTTCACGCCCGCGGTTAGAGATGTTGCCCCCGTGACATTCAATGGAGTCTCTGAAAAAACTAGCCGTTGGAAAGATCGCGGTCGTGACCATTAATTCGCGCCCGCGAGCTGACAATTTTCAGTGCTTTTATTGAAAAAGTAACTAGCCGTTAGAGACACACTTGGGTTGTTTTTAACAGCTAGTTTTGGGTATTTTGGCTATAAATACCCATCATAAATGTTCTTCTAGTAAGAATATTAATTCTTTGATAGCTAAACTATTGTAAACTTAATTTTCAATCATTTGTAACTAATTGGTTGTTTGGTTATGGGTAGCTAGAACTCTAGAGCATTTGTTACTTAGGTTGAGTGAATTAGTTATCCATTATACTAGTGTCAATTCTTTGTGAGTTGGGGAAACACAAGGGATGGTTGTGAGTTAGCCATTTGTAAAACTCATTGTAAAGGTTTAGTGTTAGCCTCTTGGAAACACTAGGGTTTGTGAGTGAGACTTGGGTAAAACTCTTTGTAAAGGTTGGAGATAGCCTTGTAAATCTCCCTGTTATCCTTGGTGGATAGTGGAACCCCACATTATGTATTTGGGAGAGTGGATGTAGGACAAGTTGGGTCCGAATCACTAAAAATCTTTTGTGTTCTTCTTTTCTTCCTTAATCCAATCTGGAAGTAATTTTTGTTTTCTAATTCCGCACCAATTCACCCCCCTCTCTCTTGGTTTTACAATTAATTATGACCACTACAACTCACTTTCCTCCTCCTCCTCCTCCTCCTCCTCTACACAACTAAAATCAAAGACTACTTTTTCTCTGTTTACGTTTTTTCTTCTCTTTTTTTTTTCTTTCTCTTATCTTCTTTCTCTTATTATCTTCTATTTTACAGTTTCTTTTATCTATTTTTGACTCTCTTTTTTCTGTTTTTGCTTTGTTTCTTCTTCTCTCTCTTTTTTTTTTCTGGATTTCTGTCGATGACATTACTTTCGTTCTTGCTTTTTTGTCGAAGTTGTTTTTGCTCGTGATAATTACTGCATTTTAAGGTTCATTAACTGAGAGGTATTTATTTACTTTTTATTTTTAAGTTATGGTTTGTATTTCTTTACCGACATCTGAGTTTTTACTCGTGATCGGAGTTTCATTTAATGTTTGTTGCAGATTTTATTTTTACTTTTTTATTTTTAAGTTAGGGTTTGTTTTATTTTTTTTTTTTAGGTCTTTTGTTGAGCAAGAAGAAAGTTGAAGTTATTAATAATTCTGATATGGTAAAAGAAGGTGTAAAAAAGATCTAAAAAAGGTTGCTAGAAGGAAGAGAAAGTTTGCTTTGCCAGTTGTAAATGGAGATTTTTCAAAAGAAGATGTTCATAAGTTTTTTTTCATTGTCATTTGAAAGCTAAAATAAGATGCGTATGGATTTGTCGATTGGTTATATTCAAAATGATGATTATTGGTTTTTAATGAGATGTGTCTGATAAATGTTTCATATCTGTTTCATATCTATTTCATAAATATTTCTTATGTGGTACATAACTAATTTTGATTCTGACTCATATGTGTCTCATAAATGTTTTATATTTGTTTCATAAATGTTTCATATGCGATTCATAAATATTTCTTATGAGGTACATAACTGATTTGATTAAATGTGTCTCACAAATGTTTCATATCTATTTCATAAATGTTTCATAGGTGATTCATAAATATTTTTTATGTGGTACATAATTGATTTTGATTATGATTCATTTGTGTTTTATAAATGTTTCATATTTGTTTCATAAATGTTTCACATGTGATTCATAAATGTTTCACATGTGATTCATAAATGTTTCTTATGTGGTACATAACTAATTCTGATCCTGATTTATATGTGTCTTATAAATGTTTCATATTTCTTTCATAAATGTTTCATATTTATTTCATATCTGTTTCATAAATGTTTCTTATGTGGTACATAACTGATTCGGATTCATATGTGTCTCATAAATGTTTCTTTATTGCTTATGTTTTTCATCTATGCTTTTTTGTTGTTTCAGGTGGTAAAAGATTTTATGTGTTGAAGAATATATGTGAAACTCTTTCTCTGCAATAGCTTGATGTTTTTAAAGCTTCTTGTTTTGGTGATTTTTTAGAAAGAATGATTTTGATATGTTTTCATGGAACAGAACTTGAAGAATTTCATATGATGTTTTTGTGGTTATTTCATAAGTGTTTTCTTTAACTGTTTTCTTAAGTGTTTCTTAACTGTTTCTTTAAGTGTTCTTAAGTGTTTCTTAATTGTTTTTACAGGATAATGAGTTTCTGGCTGTTAATGAAGATGCTGGTTATTCGAAGGTGGAATCTGATGTTGAAGATCTAAATATTGATTTACAAAGAATGATATAATATCTTTTTCATGGAACTGAACTTGAAGAATTTCATTTGTTGTTTTTTATGGTTATTTCATAAATGTTTCTTAACTGTTTCTTAAATGTTTCTTAAGTGTTTCATATGTGTTTTTTGGTTTTGTTGCAGGATAATCGGTTTTTCTATTAAAACTTCTTGTTTTGGTGATTTTTTGGAAAATCCATTGATGATGAATAGTAGAAGGAATAGGATGAAACATTTAATGGAACAATTTATATAATGTAATTGAATAATTTTTTTGTGTTTTTTCTTTGGAAATAGTACATAAAAGAACATTAATGCAATTTCTGGAATTTTATTGAAATTGCATTTTTTTATTTTTTGTATATTTCTGAAAATAGTAATAGAATATTCTACTCTTTTTTATGGAATGTGAAAATACATATTGATTTGGAATACATCAAATAACAAAAAACTCATTAAAAGTAATATGAAACATTTTGAAACACAAATGAACGAAATAATAAAACTATCAAAAAAAAGTACTAAATGTTTTTTTTTTAATGTTTCATAAGTATTTCTTATGTGTTTCAATAAAAGTTAGACAGCTAATTAATTAAAATACTGTTTTTAGGTATAGATGCTAATATTTTACTACATGGATATTTTACCAATTAAATAGGCGCTTTTATGCGTTTTTGCAAATTTTCCTTTTTTTAATGCATTTTGATTTTAAACTAAAGAGTTGTAGTTCAACTAAACTAATTGAAAATATTTTTTAGTGGACTTCTTTTTCTTTTCTTTTTTTTTGAAAAGAGTGGACTTCTACGACACAAGGCAATAAGTAATCCTAAAATGATACAAATTTAATGAATATATATAATTAAAACATGTCCAAATTATGCATAATTAATATTTCTTTTTAAAATATGTTTGAAAATACATGTCAGAAATATATACTTTAAAATATTTAAAATGCATTTTAAAATCACTTATAATTTATGATGAATTCAACTCAATTTTAATTTTTGCTAGAAATCTCTTAAACAAGCACACACATTTTATAATTCATATTTTTAAGTTCTATTAAAATTATAATAAGTCGATATTGTTCATTGATATTGTTTTAAATTAAAAATTATATTATTAATTATTTGAATTTAAATTTTTTCAATATACATAAAATATTTAAGTGATTAATGATTAAAAAAAGAATGAATCATATATTATATATTGAATTAACATACGAATTAAATTTACTTCCAACGTATTCAATTTGAGAGTATGTGATCAAATATTTTTTAAGAATAAACGTATTCACTTTTAAGAATATATGATACAAAAATTTTAAAGTTTAACAAATTACGTTCTGATACTATATCATGATTTAAAGAGATTGTATTTCGGATAACTATGGGTAACTTTGCCTCCTATAGTTTTGACTCTTCTCTTGATTCTCAGCCTCCCTTGTCAGATTTTTCTAGCTCCGCCACTGTTTTTAACAATTATATCACAAACTTTCTATAAATAAATGCTAATCTATATTTTTTTCAAGAATATTATGTAGTTATTATAACAATTAAAGAAATGATCGTGTGCCTCTGCCTCATTGTAACAATATTTTTTAAAAGTAAAATAAAAAAATTAAATTAATAAATTAAATATGATGCTTCTTTTTTTTGAATATTAGTTAAAGGCTTCTTAAATTATAAGAGTTAAAACACACTATTTTGTTTTTCTAAAGTATATGTTTAACTTATTATTTAAATCATAGCACATAATTTGAAAAAAAAATGAAGCATTTTATTTTTTTATAAGTAGCCAAAATTTAATATCTCAAGTCACATTGTATTTAAAAACTTAAAAATATTATTTTGACACGTTACAATGATATTTTTAAACAAAGTGATTGCTTCATTTTTTTGAACAAAGTGATTGCATTGTTTTTTTGAAAAAATATTAATAGATTAACATTAATGAAAGTTTGTTATATAATTATTAAAAGTCAGAAAATATAGATATTTTTTAATAATTAGGCCTTGATAATATTAAATTTTAGAGATAAAAATAACATACACTGAAGTAATTTTTTTACTAAAGTTAAAAATTTTAATTTAACTAAAATTATTTACATATAATTTGTTAAATAATTAATTTGAAATGAAATTTATATATCACTAAATATTTTTAATATTATGTTGAAAGTAAAAGTTAGAATAAGAGAAATATTAATTGATTTATTTTTTACAAATTAAAATTTGGTTTTATTAAATTCAAGGTTTGTGTATTAATTTATAATTTAGTTAAAACTAGTAAATGTTAAATTAGAAATTTTACTATAATTTGATAAAATTTTTATGATTTATGTTAAAAATTAAGTTTAAGGAATAAATTGAAGTTTATTTTTATTGATGAAAATGATTAGAAGATATAATATACTATCATTTGACTTGAATTCAATTATTTCTTTTAATTTTATTTTATTTTTAAATTTAAAATATAAAAGTTTTTTTATAGGTATTTAAAATATAAATTTTATTCTTATATTCTGATAAGATGACCTAATTTTTTTTATAAAAAATTTCAATAATCAAAATTTTAAATGTACTCAATATTGAAAATTTTAAAAAATATTAACGACTTTTTTTTTTGAGTTAGGAGAGAGGAAATTCAAACCTGAGACTCCCAAGTTGATTACGTGTCTCTACCACCAGACTATGTCTTGGAGACGAATATTAACTAGCATGAGCATCTCTAATGCAATGTTAAAAGATAATGTCATTGCTATAATTTGACATTGAGTTTTAAAATTTAACTCCATTGCAATATTAAAAATTGTGCCAAATTTAGCACATACTATACTTGGTGCCAAATTGGCAAATTTGACATATGTTTGACATAAAGTATAGCATATGTCAAATTTTAACATTTAATGATTATTCACTATTTAATTGCACACTTGTCATTATTGATTTAATTGTATTTATTATTTTGACTCATTATTTCTTTTTCTTCATATTTCTTCTTTTCTTTTTAATGTTTTTTTTCTATTTTCACTCATTATTTTCATTTTTTTCACTCATTACAATATCTAAATTGTTTAAGATAATTACTATAATAATTAATTATACAACTATTTTTAACATTTTGCATTAGAGATAAAATTAAAATTTCATTCTAAATATGATATTTTATTATTTTTTATGCTAAATTTAGTAGTATAAGAAATAACATAAGATGCTCTTAATTTTAACAGTTTGTGTTTATGGTCCATACGCAAAAATAAAAATAAAAAAGTCCCCTTGATTAAAAGTTTCGACTGGACTTGGAAAACAAGTGAGTGGGATCTAACAGAAACATGTATTCCAAGTGTAATCCGAAAGTACTCGTGAGCCCAATCCACAAAAAATATGAACCTTTTGATAGGCCAGGTTATAGTCATTCTGCAATATGCTGTTGGCATAAAGCCTCACACTTTTATGTTTCTTTTCTTTTCTTTTCTTTTGAAAAATCACTTTTTTTTTAACAGAAAACTCACATTATTATGTTTAGTTCTTTACAGTTTCTTTTATTTTATCAGTAACCGATTCAGAATGAAAATTCATTATGGACTACATTATATAGGCATGAATTTTTTACAACCCGGATATGGATTGCGTGCGACCCCGAACTTAAAAATTAGGAGTATAAAATAGGAATATATAGAAATAGAAATATATAGAAACAAAATAGAAATCTATAGAAATATAAAACATATAAAAAAGATTTCCATTCTTTTTTAATTTTTTTTTGAACTAATATTCAATTGCACTCTTTTTGCTTTTATCATATGTAGAATAATTTCTCATATGTAGAATAAATAATTCTTTAATTCTACTGAATTCTAAAAATGGTACTTTTTTTGCAAGAAAAAAAAAAGAAATAAAGAGAAAACACAAAATTCCACCCTAATCTTTTTATGTTTATTGTTTTTTATTATTTTTTTATTATTATTAGGATATTTTATCATTTTCAGGATGGGGATTATTATTTTATTTTCCCCATCAACCCATTTATCACAATCACAATACTAAATATTCATAAATTTTATTTTTTTATACTATTTGACATTTTTATTTATTTAGGAAAGAGAAGATTCAGATATAGAATTTTCAAATTAATTTTAATATATTATCTAATTATGTATGTGGTAATATATACTTTCTAAAAGACTACATTTTCAACTCTAAATAAAAGAATTTAGTATGCATATTTTTACTTCCTTCAGCTTGGGATCAAATTTGTTAGTGATGCAAATGATATGAAGCGGAAGAAGAAGCAAAGCAAAGCTGACACATTTTACTGCTTGACAAAGGATGTTTTTGACTATACGTAAGAAAGGTCAAACAAAACATGAACAACAACAACAACACACTCACCATACTATCCCTTCTGATTCTGAATTTCTGATATGATCTGATCAGATGATAAAATAATAATGATGAGTAAGTAAATTTTCAAAGGAAGAAAGAAAAGAAAAGAGTTGAATTTTAAAGAAAGGATTTTTTTAAAGACCAAAACAAAAGGAAAAGATGAAAAGAAAGCACCAGCTACAGATAGAGCCGCGTGACCCTGCAAAGTGTCCTAAGAAAATGACCTGTAACAGGCAGAGGCAGGCACCATCCACCTCATTTGCTTTGACACTTTGCTTCTTCACTCTCCAAAATAGTGTTAAATAACAAACAGCTAAAACTCTCTGTCAATTTCACTTCCTCTGCTTGCCCTGTAGGACACTGTCTCTCACTTGGAGGGCAGGGTACCTTATGATTATGCTCTTTACTTTACTTTATTGTATGCACGTAAAACACACAAATTCTTCTTCCTTTCATTTTCTTTCAGGACCTTTGCTAGAAAATGGAGATGGGTATTTTAGTATCAAGTATTTACATTAGAATTCCATAGAGATAGACTTGCAACAAACTAAACCTATATGTACTTAAAACATAATTTTAAATATTGCATTTTGCAAAGAATTAACCAAACGAGAAGAAAAGAATGTGCGTTCCTCTATAGCTGTTTTTTGTTTCTATTTTTTTTACTTTCCTTTTATCTTGGACCAGAGAGTTCCATTGCATAGGAATCCAAAGAATGTTCATCATCATCATCATCCATTCCCATGCCAAACGTGTTGCTTGAACGATCATTGCCATTTTCATCATGTTTTGATGCAGTGGTGGATGTTCGTATCATGCTTTTATTCGTGTTGTTCTTGTAAGAGAGGCTCATGACAGGATTGATATGATTATGTGATTCTGCCCATTTCTCAGCAAGGCCATCACCTTCAAGCATCCGGACCACTTCCGACATTTTGGGACGATGTGCTGGGAGGTATTGAGTGCACAAAAGAGCTACTTGTAGCATCTCCCCAACTTCAATTCGATCATAGATGCCATCGAGTTCTTTGTCCACCAGCTCTTCCACTTTCTTTTCTTGTTGTATCTTCTTCACCTGTGTCATGCATATCTTATGAAGTTGAGACAAAATATGTCCGCATAACAGCAATCTCAATTCAGAACATCAAAGTAGAGCCAAAAATTAATTTTGCTTACTGATAAAGCAAGTGATGTTAATAAGACTTACCCACTCGAGCATTGCTCCTTTTTGATTAACATTTTTTCCGAACTCCAGAGCTCTCATTCCAGTTATGAGCTCTATCAGGAGAATACCAAATCCAAAAACATCAGTTTTCTCAGAAGATTGACCAGTAGAGAGGTATTCTGGTGCAATGTGCCCAACAGTGCCACGGACAGCAGTGGTGACATGAGACGCAGCAGGGTCAAGCTGCTTTGCAAGGCCAAAATCACCAACTACAGCCTCACAGAAATCATCAAGGAGCACATTAGCAGCCTTCACATCTCTATGAATTATCTTAGGATCACATTGTTCATGTAGATATAGAAGACCCCTTGCAGCTCCAATTGCTATCCTCTTCCTTGTGTTCCAGTCCAATGCAGGTTTTCCTGTTTGATCAGTACATGATATAGATCGTAAAAAGATGCATCGAGGATCCAAACAAGCATCAATAGTACCAATCAGTAGGGAAGAATTTAATTTTGTAACTTGAACAAAATGCATGACAGTTTTTGCTCTAAAATAATTGTCATAATGAAACCACTTCACAATGCGAATTTCATTCCCTTTTCCCGATAAAAGTATCAAACTCGGTAAAGCTTTACAAGAACATAAGCCATCTCTGAAACTAGTTTGCTAGGCCATGTGCAACAATAGTTCATTTCAGGATTTACCAATGTTATAAAATGAGAGCTGCCTAAAGACCAAAAATCATTATTCAAAAGAATTCCAAAATTAGAATAAGCATCTTCAGTTAACAAAACTCATAACTTCAAATGTATATACTCACGTTATAAAAGCTTGGAAATGACCTTCAAAAGCAACTCTGGAAGCAAATATGAAGTTTGGACCATACAAAAGGCACATGATGCTTGTCATTTATTATACTCTATAATATTAATCAAAAATTTTACATTGACAAAGCTTGCGCCTATAAGTTGGGTGGTGGCAAATAAATTTGAAAGAGGAGAATGTGAGTACACTATTCAGCTAGTAAATTAAGCAATTCAGGAAAATCGTGATATGAAATCCTATGAGCTCTAACATATGCATTTCAGTCGTCAGGCTTTAGAGAAATTTGACTATCATTTTAAATACCATTATGATCTTTACCATAAAATGCATGCTAAGCAGAAGTCAGGACCAAAGCACCTTAACACAGGACAGGAAAAGAAAGGGAATTAAGAGTAAGCAAAAAAAAGGACCGGAAACTAGCTAATTTGATAAGCTACAAGATTGGAAAGTTGGAACTTGGAACCAAAGAGAACAACCATGGTTCAATTATCATAACTTGTAATACAGCAGCACTCCAACAGAAAACAAGTACTTCAAATGTGAGAAGTAATGCATTCATTAGGGATTACAGCAAAATAGAGCAAGAACAAACCTCTGAGCCGGGAGGCTACACTGCCATTAGACATGTATGGATAGACCAAAAGCCTCTCATTAGGAGTAGCACAATATCCTATCAATCTGAGCAAATTTCGGTGAACTGCAAGGCTGATCATTTCCAATTCTGTCCTAAATTGTGATTCCCCAGCATTTCCAGTCACATCCTTCAGCCGTTTCACTGCTACCACAGTCCCGTCTCCTAGCTTTCCCTTGTACACATTGCCAAAGCCTCCGGCCCCAAGTATATTCTTTGAGCTGAAGTTATCTGTGGCCAGTTGGAGCTGTCTGAAAGTGAAATTCTTGAGATTACCTAGGCCAAGCAGCTTCTCATCTTGTTTGTCTGAAAACAATTCAAGAACATGATTGAGGTTACAAGTCATCATTTTTTTTTTCAATATATAGTTGTAAGATGATGTCATATTATTACTAACCACTAATGTTGAGTATCATTGGGCTTGCATGCTTCTTTCTGAGCCAGAGCACAAATGATAATAGCAAGAGAAAGACAAAGCTGAGGCTAACCCCAAGTGCAATTGCTAATTTCTTGGTCTTGTGTTTGCCTAAACTAAGATCAAAGCAAATGTTATTTCAACAGAAAATTATGAGTCAAACAAAGAAAAGAGAATGGTGCAGCTAGTTTACCAGATGATGAATTCAGTGAAAATGAAAGAGGACCAATACTGGATGATCCCAAGCAACCTTCATTGGAACCACTTCCACAAATCAACGGATTACCTAAAACACTGCATTTGACAATGGTGATACATCAACTATAAAGCAAAATAAATAATAAACATCTAGGTAATGATGAAAAAATGTTTGCTGCAGAGAAACATACTTAAATGTTCTTGCAGGGAACTTGGGCACTGGTCCACTCAGATTGTTAAAAGACAAGTCTCTGAAACACCAGAGAAATAAACATTACAACCCATAAATCAGAAAATGAAACATAAATGCTTTGTAAATCAGAAAGATCTTAACACGATCCTTTTTCGGTTTTCAAGATAATGAAACGTAAAATACAAACAAAAACTTAAAGACAGAAATAAGATAAAGAAACCAATACTCACAAGAAAGCAAGCTGTGGGATTTTGGATAAAGACAGGGGAAATGGCCCAGACAAGCTATTGTTGTTCAGCCTCCTAATCTCATTAGATGACAAAAAAAAAACCACAGTAACAAGATCACATTAAAAATGATATCAAAACAAGTCTCAAGGGAAGTCAAAATAAAATAAACCAACAAAAACATCAAGTTGGTTTTTGTGAATAAATAATTAGGACAAAAGAGAATAGCCTATAACAACCACCACTAATCTTATTCGTCATTAGGTTTCCATTTTCTGAAAGCCAATAAGAGCAGATAACAACATAAGACAATCTTTTTTTATTTCTACTTTCTTGTTCCTCCATTTTCTTGACAACCAAACAGATTAAATAGAAACTAAACATGGAAAAACAAATACTTACAGGTATTGCAGGCTATTTAATTGACCAAGAGAATCTGGTACCAAACCAGAGAACCGGTTGTTGGAGAGATCCAAGGTCTGAAGTTTTGGAAGGGTACCAAGTTCTGGTGGGATTTCACCTGTTATGTTATTATTCTGCAACAACCTGCACGTACCGTATCATAACATTAAAACATGAAACAAATCAGTATCAAGCATTAAGTAAACAAACAGATACACATAATGATACTCCACTTGAGTTCAGAATTTAAGCCAGACAAATTAATTGTTACACTCAACCAAACTTCAAAGGAAATGAAAGATTCATAAAATTCCAAGACAAAAATTCTTACACTTGACGAAGATTAGTGAGATTGGCTATAGTCCCAGAAAGAGTTCCAGAGATAGACTGGCTTGGAGCACCACTGAATAACTAAATACATCAGTCTTATAATTAAAAACCAAATTATGTACATTAACAAAAGAAACCAAGAAGGAGGAAAACCCACAAGCCAATGACAACATTATCAGCTGAACAAGTGATCATAGCCCAGCTACAAGGGTCAACAGAATCCTCATCCCAGTTGTTCAACGCACCATGCGGATCATTTAATGCACTTTTTATACTTATCAAAGCCTCCACTGCAAACCCAAAATTAAAATTTACAAAAACATAAATAAAGATCAAAACTTTTACTTTATATCATACGTATTAACAATAATAGAGCAGAAATTTTTATGCTTTAAGGAGGCCACAGATACATACCTTCATGGTTACGAGGCTCATATGAAACACAGGGTTGTAGAAATGAAGATGAAAAGATTACAAAAGAAAGGAAAAACAACAGCTTGAAAGCAGCCATAGAAGTTAGCTACTTAACGAATGAGTAAATTCTAGTAATGAACATGTTTTCTTGTAAAGGACCATCAAATTATGAACTCAAATAATGTTATATATATATAACTATAATTTATAATTATGTTTATATAATGTCTCTCTTCTACTTCCGCTCTTCTTCTTCTTCTTTGGGAAACACAACAGAAACCAAACCATATAATATATTTCTCTCTCTGTGTTTCTTACACACACAAACACACTCTTTAAAGTCACTATCTTTGGCCAACACAAATATTAGTACATGAAAACACACCCTTTTCTTCTTTCTTTCCTTCTCTTTTTAATTTTTTTGGGTCACCGTTTTTTTTTTCTTTGCTTTAACTTTTTTTTGTTCATTTGTTTTTCTTTGATAAGTTGGGTATCTCTTTTTCAGTCCACCATTGTTTATTTGTTAGCTTTTCTCTGTATATGTGTGTTGTTTAGCATTTGGGTCCTTTTTTATTTTTATTTTTTTATAAAATATAATAGTAACACAGAGAGAGAGAGAGAGAGAATAAGATGAGTTATATGGCTGTGTCAGTTGGTGATGGTGGAGGTGGTGGCAGTGATGGTGGCAGTGGTGGAGAAGGAAGAAAGGGCATATAAATGCGGAAATTGAGAGATGGACGTGACTCTCAATCTACATGCCCAACTGATGTGATTTTTTTCTTTTAAAACAGTTTTAACCATAGCAGTGTAGCACAATACACGAGCAAAATCAGTCATAAAACTTGTTAAAAAAAAAAAAATCAGTCATAAACTTTTCATGGGTTTCCTTTTTCTTTTTATTTTTATTTTAGAGAGCACTGTGTTTAGTGCATTTAAATTGATAAAATAACATTATATATATATATATATATATATATATATATATGTTAGGGGAAAAAAAAAAACAAAAGGCTCTACTTGTGGTGCTACTATGGCTCTATGTGCTTTTTGATGACCTGCTCCTTCAGTGCTACATGTATAGCTATTGGTTTTCTCATCATTATATTTGGCTCCATTTGACCCTTTTCAACTGAAATTAAAAATTATGGTAACTACATTTTATTCCATACATGTATTTTACAAAGAAAGGTCACACAAATCCACAATTTTGTGACACGAAATCAAGGTAATTTTTACTTTTGAAATCAATTATATCACTTAATTTATGATTTAAAATTATATAAATCCAAAATATTATATATACTTTTTAAATCACTTTTTTTATGAATAGATATCTGGATCCCCATTTTATGATTGATCCGACTAATTCTGAACGAACGCTGTTATATGTCTCTCCTCAGGGGTGCTAAGAGAAGTCACGGATCGAACTCATGACCTTCCCAGCAGCACAAGTGATCTTTAACCAGCTAGACTGTTACTCCTTGAGTCTCTTTAAATCACTTTAAAAAATTCATTTTAATGAATTTGATTTTTTACAAGCAAATTAAAAAAAGTAAAAACTAAAAAAATTCGAAACTGTTCTTTTGACATATTTTACATTTTTATGAATTTTTTAAAATTGTATTCATGAAAAATAAAAAGAATAATAATTTATTAGTCAAATATTTTTAAGAAAATTCTAAATTTTAGAATATATTTTTTATAACTAACATAAAAAATCAGGTAAAAATTCATTAAATAAAATTTTTTTAAAGGATATTTAAAGAGTATAAATAATATTTTTGATTTATATGGCCTTAAATCACAAATTAAGTGACCTAATTGACCCCGAAAATGAAAATGACCTCATATGGTTCCGTGTCATAAAATAGTGGACTTATTAGACCCTTCCTTCATGTATTTTACCTTAGGGAAAAACATATTTTTACCCCTAAACTATTAAGCCCTCAAACTTATATTTTTCATAACATTTACACTTTTTATCAAGTGTCACCTTCACATGTTGTAAAAGACACGCTGTCGTGGAATTATATGCAATTGACACGTATCGAAAAACGTAAATTTAAAGGTTTGATATATAAAAAATAAAGTTTAGGAGCATATCAAATGAAGTTGTAAGAGTTTGGAAGCAAAAATATGTTTTTTGCATTTATCTTAAGAGCGAGTCCAATAAGCTCTTAACTAAGCCTCCTTCCTCTGAATAGAGAGAAATTTGTTTTTTTTTTTCCTTTCCTGCAAATTCTTAATGGCAAGTCCAACAATGCTAGTTATTTTATTCTCTATTATATTATAAATAATATAACTCTTAATTTTAAGAGTCTTAAAAATTATGTATATTCCAACAACACTCTTTAATCAACTCTTTATTGTAATTTTTTATTAAAAAATTAAAATTTATATTTACATTTAAATTTTCTTTTTTAGTAATAAAGAAAAAGAGAGAGAGAAGTATTATAAAAATAATAAAATAATATTTAGGGAACACTTTTTGGCTCCTCCAACTCATGGAGTCACTATCTAGCTCTTAAAATATTTAGAGAAGTAGCATAAATTTAAGAGTCTCTTTGAAAGGTTAATGTGAAATTTTTCTCTAATTTAAAGAAGGAGGTATGGTAAAGAGAACAAGTCCACAAACCTCTTGACGGTGACTCTTTCTTTAAAATATGAAGAACACTCATATTTTTGCCTTCCAAGAGCCTCCTAATCCTTTCCTTCTTTAACGCTCTGTTTGATTTGAAGGATAGCAAGAGATAGTAAAAGGATAACTGGGAGGGATATCCACTGTCCCTTATTTTAGAGTTTTTCTTTTTTAAAATAAAAGGGATAGTTTATCCCTTCCACACCCATTTTCTTATTCCTTCAAATTGAGGGAATAAGAGTTATCCTTCCGTTTATACTTAAAATATTTCTTAAATATAACTATTTTGCCATTATTTATCATTATCCTTTATTTTCATTCAAATCTTCCAAACATGAGATATCATTTAGCATTCCCCCTCCTTTCCTTTATTTTCATTAAGATTAATTAATATCATTTATTTTCTTATTCTTCTAAAACTCCCAAAAATAGTGCAAATGTCTTAGGATTTCAATAGTAGCTCCCTCAAATCACAGAGTCAAAAAGCACTCCCTAATATCATTTTATTATTTCTATACTATTCCCTCATTTTTTTTTCTTTTTCCTTTTTTTGAGATGGGGAAGGGGGGATTTGAATTTTGGACTCTCAGAGTTCAATACATCTATCTCAACTACTAGGCTATGCCTTGGGAGACTCATTCCCTCCCTTTTGTTTCCTCTTTCTTTTTTTTTTAAAATGGTTTTCCACCTCTTTTAGTTGCATCACAAATGTAAATATCAAGTGTTATTAATAAAAATATAGTTTAAATGTAATATAATATTTTAATAATAAAAGATTAAAAATGAGTAAAAATAGTTGTAGTTTTACTAATGATAAATAAAATAATATAAAAATGAGGTTTAATTCTGTTAATTAAAAAATAAAGTTTGAATGAAAATATAGAATGTAATTTTATTAATAAAATTAAAATAATTTAAAAGTTTAGTGTAGTTTTATTAGTAAAAAAATAAAGTATAAAAATTTAGGTATATTCTATGGTTACTTTGGTTTTTACAACGTAACTCTACCTTTTCATCTTATCACTGTTGGATGAAATCATAACACTTTGATCCAATGGTGATAAGATAGCAAAGTACAATTACTTTATTTTTTACAAAGTGATAGTAGAATCTACCAAAAAATTATGTGTAAAGTATATAATTTTATTACTAAAACTAAAATAGAGAGTTGATCAAAAGTATTGTTGGAATTTGCACAATTTTTAGACATATTAAAATTAAAAGTTTATTATTTATAATAAAATGGAGAAGGAAATATGTAGTGTTGTTGGACTTGCCCTAAGTTGAAGCTCCTTCTTTGAAAATTTTAAGAGTTAAATAGTTGTTCTTCCATATCAAAGAGCCAAAAAGTTGCTCTCTAACGTCACTTCATTATTTTTGTACATTTCTTCTCCATTGAAATAATGTGAAAAATTTTATGTAATTTTATTAATAAGAAAGGCTTAAATATAAAATATAAAGTATATTTTTATTAATAAAAAATTAAATAGAGAGTGAATTAAAGAGTATTGTTAGAATGTACAAAATTTTTAAAACAAGTTAAAATAGAGAATTGTATTGTTTATAAAATAGAATAAGGAAATAAATAGCTAGTATTGTTGGACTTATCCAAATGCACTAAATACCCATTTACCTTTTAGAATATTTTTTTATCTTTATATTTTATTTTTACTACGTCATTTTTTCATATAATTTTAACCATTTTTTATTAAAAGAAAAGCAAAAAATTATAGTGATATTGTAGTGATAAAATATACAAATTAGTCTATAAACATACTCCTTATTATAAATATAATACTTATAAACTTTAATATTAAATATTTTCAAAAATATTTTTATTCATAATAAAACATATTTAGATAATAATTTAAATATTTGTATCATTATTACTTTATATTTTATTGTTAATTATGAGTTGTTATTTTTAATTTAATATGAAATAATAAAAATTACAAAAAAATAAATTAAAAGGATAATTATTGTAACCAAATAAAATATAAAGAGCTAACAATGTATTTTTTTTTTTAAGTGTCAAAGAGCATTTAGTATATAAAGATGAAACATATGAGGCATGTAATCAAAAGTACCACCAATATATACATACTCTAGAAGTATATATGTCCTTGTATTTTCTTTAATAGATATTTAATTACATCCTAGAATTTAAAAATTATAAGTCTCAATGGCTTACTCAAATCCTCCTGATACATAACATGATGCTAGAGGCGTATAAAATTGACATGTAGTTCTAAATTTAAATCCATTCCTCTAACTCGAATAAAAAAATCTCAATCGTTTATTTAAACCTAAATTTTCACTAATGAGACTTAATTTTAAATTTTTGTTTGAATACTTAATTTTCACTCTAAATGATTACCTTGTTTCCATATATCTACTATAAATACTTAAAAGTTAAGGATTTTGAATTTGCCATCCAAATTCGTTGTTGATATGCTTTGAAGATGACACCTAGGATGAATTTGGTTTTCTTACATTTTTTAATTTTGAATAAAATTGTAATGTTTTAATATAGTTATTAATAGTTCTTAACCTATCACATTGCTAATGGTATTTGACTTATCATATTCCGAATGTTTATTTATTTAATATTTGTATTTTAAGTTTCTCGACACATCATATTTCTAAGTTTTTTTGTCATTCATCTTTTGAGTTTTCAAGTCATTAATGAACTCATTGCTAATTTTATTCTTATAAATTGATAGTTCGTATATGTTTGTTCTTTTATTTTGCTTCACCTTTATTTTCTTCGTAAGTTATCTTTCTCATTTAAATCTCTTTGAAATATTTATTCATAGATAAAATGCAAATTTGTAACATCGTCTTCGCCATCAAAAGTTGGAAATCTCCATCACACAAAAGATGGTGTAATGCAAAAGATTTTCGATGTCAGTGAGACTTTGTCATAAGATGAATCTCTAAACTTTCTTAAAACTTTTTTAGTTACTATACCTAATAAAATTCTAATTTTCATTGTATTCTTTTTTGTTTTTGTGTTTAAATCCTAAAAGATCTTCTCAGATCATAACTTGTAGAAAGACAAAGACTCCAAAGAAGAATAACATTAGATTTTAAGAGATGAAAGTTTTATAGTGTCAACAATTCGACCAAAATACTAGGTAAGTTGAAAGTTATATAATTTAATATCAAATAATTATATTATTTTTGGTGTTTTATATTTGCATAATTGATTGAGTTTTTTTTTCTCTTAGATCGATGATGAATGATATTCAATAATGTTAGTCTCTAAACAAGCAAGATTGAGATGATGAGTTGCATTAGATTTGAAAAGACAAAAACCTTATGGTATAATTTGAGAAATGAAATGACAGGTGATTTAATTTTTTATTATAAGTTTATTTTTGTTTTTTTTGGAAAAAAATGTCAATTAATTTTTATTTTTATTCATTTTCAATTTTAAAAAAATATGGTTCGTGTCGTTTCTGTTCCGAACTGATGCATGCCCCTGATTACGTTGTTCACACATGGGTTATCCTTTAAATATTGTTGTTGTCTATTCTTGTTCAGATTCTTAAAGCACTCAATTTTAATTTTTTTAATATAACTCAACTTGTAACATCCTAAAAAAATTAAATAAATAAAATAATAACAAAAAATATTTTAGTGGATTTATAAATTTATTTTAAAGAATTTTTACAATTTGATCCGGATATAATTGTAAAAAAATTCTATAAATGTTAAGTTATAATTTTATAAAATATCTAAAGGTTAATATAGTAATTAACCATTATCATCATCATCATCAACAACAACAACATCATCTTTAATAATATCATCATCATCTTTATTATTATTATTATTATTATTATTATTATTATTATTATTATTATTATTATTATTATTATTATTATATAGGAAGAGAACGGGAGAGCAGAGCTCTTCCTTATAATATATATATATATAAAATCTCTCTCAAATTTCTAACTCCCATAACTTTCACATATGGAGTCAGAATCAAATGATTTTGATGTCTATGAATTCCTGGTCTCTTAACCTTCATTTTAAGTGATCAATTGATAGGGTTTTACAGGGTAGAATTTACAGATCTGAGGTAAGAAGTTTTAAACAGATTTTCTCAATTTTTGTTAAATTCGTTTATTGTTTTATAAAATTGATTATATATCTGTAATCTAGAGTTTGAGAAAAGTCCGATGGTGTTTTCATAATTTAATTCTGACACTATTTGAACCGATGTTTTGGCGGGCCCCACATGGACCCCACCAGCGGGCCCCCATAATTGGACCCCAGCTGTGGGCCCCATGGGACTATTCACGGTACTGTATCAGAGTACTATTCATCAACAAAATATGCCGGACTCGATTTTTCATGCTGATCTTAATAGTGTAATTGAAATATAAAGATTAGATGCCGGTAATCTCTAAAAGCTTTTTTTATATAATTTTAGTGGTGTTTTTAAATAAATAATTTGAATAATAATTGTGTCCCAAAATTTAGTAAAAATTATATTGAACATTAATTCATATAGGTTTTGGATAAAGAGTATCAGGATTGGAGGGATAGAATACAATCGCTAGTCAGGTGAGGAATTTAGTTATTTTTGCGTGTATGAGGGTACCCCGGTTGTAACCTTGGATTATTGAGTTTTGCATGCTGAAGGATAATATTTAATTATTGTGTGGTATATATAAATGTGTGAATTTAATTATCATGGCATATTAAGTAAGTAAATAGTTAATTCTAGCTATTGGTATATATTTATTCATATTCATCTCAATTACTTAAATTTAATTAATATGGAACTAATGGTGAGTGAAATAAGTGCATTAAATATGGGAATATATGAACATGGTGTATTGAGAATAATGACAATATATATAATCATGAGAAGTGTCTGATGAGATTGTACTATGTTGAAATTATTGTGGTATGCAATGGTTAATGTGTGTGATTATGTTGAATTTGAGATTCATCATTGTGATGTTGTTTAGAATATTATTATGTGAAAGTGTTGTGTTTTGAAGATGTGAGATGTGAAATATTGTGTGAATTGGTTGTGATTATATTGTTCCTCACATAGATGTGAAATTTATGAGAAAGGTGGCTGTGTACGATAAAGCGTGTGATAGTGAAGCTGAGCCGAGCAGGATAGCTTCATTGAAAGAAAAAGAGTGACGTGGGAAAGCTGAGCCGGGCGAATAGCTACCCACAATTATTGTGAGATAGTGAGACTGAGCCGTGCGGATAGTCCACTTGGTGGTCACCATGAAATGTGAATGAAATATGAAATGAAATGTGAAGATTGGAACAGAAATTGTGAGGATATGTTAACTTTCTCATAAGTGAATCATTTATGTGTGGTGATTGATAATGAAGTGCTTGAATTATTGATATGGTGTGAGAATAATATTGTGAAATGGTTATGTAAAGCACTGTAGTTGATGTGCCAATATGTGTATTATTGGACTTGATTATGTTAATATTAGTGTGATAATTATAAGTTGATATGGTTATCAAAGATATTGCAGTTAAGCTACCAATTATGGTGTGCTATTGTTACTGTGCTTAATTTTGATGATGGTATATGGTGGCTATACTGTAATATGATTATTGAGAAAGTCAAGCTTGTTACGCCATTATAACATTATAGTTATAATGTGTCATGATTATTAAGATGATGCAATATAAAATTAGATAATTAAAGTAAAAATGCCGGTAAAGTAAAGGTTAATATTTGATAATTGTACGTGGTATGGATTATGATTGAATTTCTAAACTTGTCATGTATTGTAAATTTGTGTGCTATGCCGAGTGTATTTATATACTGTGATAAATCAATATAGAATGACATATGATGCCAGTTAAATGAGGAAGTATATAAAAAAATTAGGATAATAATATGATAAATTTATTTTATTTATATATATATGCTTATTTTTTTCACTGAGCATCAAGCTCATTATTTTCCTCAATAATCTAGTGTTGCAGGAAAATCAAATTGGAAGAGAAGGCTAGATTTGGTAGAGCTCCATGTGGCTAGACTCCAGCGATCTTAGGGAAAAGTGTTTTTGTTATTATTATATTACTTTAAATTTTATTTATTAAAGAGTAATAATAAATTTAATTATATTATAATATTTTTATATACAAGTTTATTAATTATATGATAAAGTAAATATTTTTAGTGAGAACATATATAAATTTTATTTATCAAAGAGTAATAATCAATTAAATATTACTATAATATTTTTATATGAAAATTTATTACACGATAAATTTAATATTTTTAGTGAGTATATACTAAGTATATATATAAATGGTTTATAAAGGCCGGGCGTTACAACTTTTCTACCAAAATAGTTATTAAAAAGTAATACCTCAGTATAACAATGGAATTATTTTATTTTATTCTTTCATGTATTGATATTATTTTAATTAATCATACTATAAAAGTAAAACAACAAAATAATGGTTGGATAAATTTTTGTGTTTTTTATTATATTTTAGTTCTAACCGAGTAAATTTGTTTATTCATTTTATAATATGATATATTTTTTTTGTTACGACTGTGTAATGTTGATGATAAATTTTTTATGAACAAAAAATGATTGAATTACTGTTAAATATAAAAGGTAATATTTTCTAAATGTAAATATTTAATTTATTTGTCTAATTGAATTTTTTTTTTGATGAACAAGTATCTAGGTCCTCATTTTACTGTTGACCCGACTAATTTTGAGCGGGCGCTGTTACATGTCCCTCCCCAAGGGATGCTGAGAGAAGTCACGGATCGAACACGCGACCTTCCCAGCAGCACAAGTGGTATTTGACCAGCTAAGCTGTTACCCCTTGGATTTGTCTAATTGAATATTAATCTTATTATATTTCATAAAATATTTAAAGTTTTCGAATGAAGATGAACGGGTAACACTAGCTATTTACTTAGTAGCACATTCATTTAACAATAAAAGATTGAGCATTGCTACAAGAGCAAAGACAAAATTTCCTTCCGACTTATTAAAAATAATTAAAATGTTTATTTGTTTAATGAACATATTTTTATATATTTTATATTTTTGGTGTGTTAAAATAAGTCAAAATATTTATATAATTATGAATATTTTTAGTGCACCTTTTTTTTTCCAATATATTAAAAGCATCAGCATATTTATCGTAAGTTGTTCATGCTTTAACTTTTTGTTGCACCAAAAACGTAAATTTTTTTTACAGAATTATCTAATTATTTTCTTATACCTTTATATTCTAGTTATGATTTTAGTGAAATAGTTAATATATCAAAACAATTTATTTTGGTTAAATAATTATATTTACTTTAAAAGAAAATTATTATTTTTAGGATTGAAAGGTTTTTCTATTAAAAAAATATTTAAAGGTTTTATTAATTAACCTTACCTATATCACAGGTAACAGATTAAAATGAATCAATGGCTTAAATTTTACAAACGTATTTGACTGTGAATTTAGTTAAGGTATCTATACCCA